>AXNI01018536.1:0-12634 GCA_000498555.1 Heterococcus sp. DN1 | reverse complement strand
TTGAAGGCAAACCGCCACTGATACTGCTGCATGGCTACGGCCAGGGCGCTGCTGCATTCTTCCTTAACCTGCCGCAACTCACTGAGAATGTAAGCCTCTTAGCACAGTACATGACTACACTTACGCATTCTTCACGCACTACTGATAGCTGTGCGTACACAACTGCCTATGCGATTCAATCAGTGGCACTACTGTTTGACAGACAGCACATTGGCCTGTTGTTACACGTGACTGACGTTGTACTGTATACCACTACTTCCAATTGCTTTGCTGCTGCGTTTGTGACTTACAGTTGCATGTATACGCTAAGGACTGGATGGGTTATGGAGCTAGCTCAAGGCCTAAGTTCAGTCCAGTTGGTGTTGGTACGTTTCATTTCAGTCATCTTTTTTTGATTAGTGCATTTTATGCGCAAAACTACTGTGGTGTATACACACACCACGCTGTTGCCGTGTTTGCCATCGGCATCTTCATCGTGCACCAGCGTTACACGTCGTTTGTCCATTGTGTGCGTTCTCGCACTCGCTCTGCACTGCTACTTGTGTATAGTGCTTAAGATTTGCGTATATGCACATGCAACATGTTCCATTCATGCTTACAGAGCAAACTGAAGAGTTCTTTGTAGAGCATATGGAAGCATGGCGAAAAGCTCAAGGCCTTAATAAAATGATTCTGTGTGGTCACAGTTTGGGAGGCTATCTGAGCTTTGCATATGCAGAACGTTACCCACAACATGTCGACAGGCTTATACTAGGTAATAGTGCTACACTGTATATCGCTATACAAATGTATGACACTCTTCGTATACATGATCCGTTGTACACATGCATGTGTATCAAAGCTGGTACACACTAGTCTGTTTAGTTGAGTGTGTTACAGCAGATGTGCATACTATACTATGCATAACTACTTTGGCTCATCTTTGCTTGCTCTATTGTATTGTGTTATTGCTGCTGTTTTATACTTGAATGTTACAGTTTCGCCAGTTGGAGTGCCACACCCATCTCCTGAGTTTGAAAAAACAAGTACACATTTGTAACTGTATATTCAGCAACTGTCACTGTTGTTAACCACAATCTGTCTGTTCTTGAGTCTCATATATCAGTGCTACACACAACCTTCGCATACCAATAGCAATTGTCACTTGAAGCAACTTCTCTACACGCAAATGACATGAGACTGATATCACTGATTTCTCTCAATTCACCAAACCGTCACATTGCCGTTACTGCAAACAGTTGCAGGCTTGCCGTTTCAAAAGCGTATGCTGTTCGGTAGTCTGACATGGCTGTGGACCAAAGGCGTTACACCTGGTGATCTTGTCAGAGGATTTGGACCTGTAGGTATGTATAGTATATATATAGTACTGCTTATATATACACTGATTTTTCGGTTTGTAAGTTTAACACTGTCTATGCATGGCTGCACACTATACTATACTTCTAGCATTAATCTCTAAAACGCTGTTTTGGTACCATGTGTACAGCATGCCTTTCTCACAGCATGCCTCTCTATGTGGGTATCATCACTCATTGAACTGTGTTTTGCATAAATCTATGTATGCACTTCATTCAATCTACTTATACTGTATAATGCAGGTCGTAGAATGATGGAAGGGTATGCACAAAGACGTTTTAGAAGTGATGGTGCACTAGATAAGGCCGCATTTGGTGATTACTTGTATCATAATGCTGCATCAACGCATGGCAGTGGTGAGCGTGCATTATCACAGCTACTGCTACCATTTGCTTGGGCACGTAAGGTATGCTACATACATATAACTCATAAACTTTCACATATGTAGTGTGTAGCATAAGGTCACAGACACGCACATACTATACAAGAGTTGTGTTGTTTGATATGTGCAGTACACACCACACCATAACACGAACTATAGCTGTGCATGAGCAGCAAGAAGGCACCAGTCTAATGCGTGTTCGTACTGCTTTCATACACTGCTGCATTATGTTGTTGCTCATCGTATAAATTCAACAGCCTCTATGTGAGCGCATACCCAAGTTAGACAAGAGTATACCTATCTACTTCATATATGGCACACAAGACTGGATGGACGCAAGTAAGTTGCTTCAAGTATTTGAAGTACACATACTTCATCAACTGTAACTCAAGCTGTACAGTGCTATACTGTGCCATACTGTAGTAGCTGCTATACTGTATTAGTACAGTCTTTGTAGCGCACTGATGTACGCTTGTTGTTCAATTATTACAATACTGTTGCGCAGGAAATGCTGTTGAAGTAAAGAAGACTACACCTAAAGATCAAACACTTGAAGTATACACTATTGAGGATGCTGGTATGTACCTCAACTGCTTGCACTTATCAGTTCTGCTATTCTTGCAGCATGCGTTGCACTATAGCTTGAATCCAGGTTCTATGGAAACTATACTGTCAACTTACGCAAGCTAAACCTATATTAGCTGGCGCCATGGTCTCGCACACTACCACGCACTGACCACTTGTACTGGCAATATACATATTATGTATGTGCATTTTACAAACATAGGGCACCAAGTGTTTTTGGACGAGCCACAAGCATTCAATGATGTTGTTCTGCGGCTGTGTGGGGTCACAAATCCGTTACCAGCACCACAGATACCAGAACCTCAACTTCACCATGTTGAAGTAAGCGAGGTTGAGATACAGCCTGCACTTCCTGTGAAGGCTGCTTGAAGTAGGTGCACTGAGCTTGAAGTAGCATACAGGTAACTGACACTGGAGCAGCAGCTGTTGTGAACATCAGAGAGCACACTGTCGCAATGTCATGCGGCAGTGTGTTGTACAGTTGGTTGAAGCATATAACGCAAAACTTGTAACAGTAGTACATTGAGTACAGTAGTGTGGTTGTCAATTGAGCGAACTGTAGTAGGTGCAGCAGTAGCAGCAGCAGTGGTGGTTTCCTCCGCATTGTACAAAGCATCCAATTCTGGCACTTTTGGCTCACGAGATTGTGTACACAGAGGTAGTTGCAGTGCGAAGCAGGTCGACCTTCGCGTGCACGTACATGCATGTAAATGATCATTCCCAATATCCTACATTATGTCAACAAGATGCGCTCTCGAGATCTTATTTGTTGCTGGACTTGCTTTCTGACTATTTTACGCGGCGAGACTCCTTATTTCCAAGTTGGCAAAACAATCAATCGTCAATGAACAGAAACACAGTAACAGCCAATGTGAGAAGCCTGCATGATGATCTTCTCTACATTGCTAGTAGTTGTTGCCTTATATACATAAGTATGCAGCACACTGCTGGTACTACTACTACAAGTGCTGATGACTACACAATGTAGTACACATGAAGCAGTGTGCCTTGTACGACATCTCTGTATGCATCCTCTCGATCGAAACAGCGTGGTGCTGCTATTGCTAGCTCATATGTCATGTTAGCACTTCGCTGAATAGTCTCTGCAGCGTCACAAAGTACTGTAGCCTATCACTGCTATTGCTAATGACACATGTACTGCTAAGCACACTGCTACACCTACTACTGTGATATGCATACAGCACATATTACAAACTGCCATTTGCACCTCAGGCTGTAACTCAGCAAGTTGTAGTATGAGAAAAACTGCAACTAGATGCAATAAGTGCCTGTGATTTGTGTGCTCTTCAAGTACTGCAAATTGCATCTGCTCACCACTGTTCGCTGACACACTCTGAATTCGTCACGTCGTATCATACTGTTGAATCTGCTGCTGCTGCTGCTGCTGCAGTGTCAATTGCTGCAAAGTAAGCTAGTATCTTCTTGTGACAAGGCACAAGCTTTCCTTTAAAGTCAGCTTGTAGTAGTCCATGCTCTACAAGCCATTGTACTGTTACTACTGTATCACCTTCAACAGCACCACTGTGCATAGCACTCACTGTACGTGCATCATTCAGCACGCCTCTGTCATAGAGATGGTCAAGCACATCAGTGCGGCCTCTGCGTGCTACTTGCTGCACTAAGCTCTCTTTGTCTGACAAAAGACCATGGTGGCTAGTAGTAAAGCCAGAGAGGTTATCAATGAAGTATGAATGCTGTGCTGCTGTTCCACGGCGTGTTACTGCCTTCATGATAGCTCTTTTGGAGGCGCCAAAGTCAGGCTCTAAGGCAGGTCGCCATTTCAAAGTAGTGGGTGAAACAAGGGCACAACTTAACCTGATGAACTCCCGTATTGGCATGTTGGGTACAACAGTGCTACCTGTACACGTTGCTACTAGTAGGCACCATAAACTTAGCCAAGAAACACAGTCCTGCACATCACTAGTGTCAGGCAGACGAGCCCTGTCCAGCAGCAAACAGGCTCGCACAACTCTGTCAAATGCTGCTATGTCTGCACACTTTGAAGCACAAGCTGCCAGCACATCTGCCACACGTTCAACAAACTGAGCTGCGTCACCACGCCACTTCATCAGTGCATCAGCGAAGAGCAGCAGGCGGCCAGCTTTAGCAGCACCTGCAGCTATGCCTAGCACACGCTTGGACTCAGCAGCAGTTGTCGCTGCGGTATCTACAGCGCTGTTGAAGGCTGCGTGTGCTGCAGTGATGCGTTCAGCTTGGTCTCATTCTTTGCAAGGTGGAGGCTGTGAGTGCTAGCCCAGTCAACAACCTCTGGAGACCACACCTCGGCAGCTGCAGCAGCAGGGGGCAGCAGGCTTTGTAGTTCTGTGCTGTGTGCTGCTAGTTGCGCCTTGTAAGGCAGCCCTAGAGTGTCCACCAGGACAGCGTCGCAGCCGTACTGCCCTACAGCTTCAGCTGCAATGCTGCGATGCAGGCTATCATACTCCTTGATGCGAGCCCACATTGCAGCATCCTGCAGGTACGGCATGCAGGATGTGACCGGTCCATTGCTGCCGTGCTTCAAGTCATAGCAGTAGCAGTCTCGCCAAGCCTTGGACACAAGGCTAAGCTGAAGATAGAAACCTTTGCCAAGCGTCTGCAGCACAAGCTTGAGCACTTGAGTGCGGTCTGCAAGAGGATTGATCGACTCGTCTGCAAGGTCACAGCACAACAAGCGAGGAACAACGGAGAGTTTTTTTCAGTGTGCAGCTGTTTGGGTTTCTGTTGTGCAGCAGTGTGAGATCTTCACTTCGCTTGATCAACTGAATTTTAGCATCACAATTGATGAGGCTAGCATCACGTGCCAAATCAAGCACTCAGCAGCAGCAGCGGCTACAAAAGCTCCGAGTCGCTGCAATGCGATCAATGTTCAGGGAACAAAGGTCACCTGCTGCTAGGCGGGATTTGGATGCAGCATTCTCATCCATGCTACTGCTTATCTCTCTCTTACGCTTGCAGGTGCTCTCAAAAGGCTTGTGATGCTCTCGTTGAGATCTTTGATTTTGCCGCCCAACGTGCGCTGAGCCTGTCCTGTGTGGGCTCATTGGAGCGCATGCGACAACACGCAATGCACGCAGCACTTCACATGCAAACATCAGTCAAGGTCAAAGCACAAAGCACTAACACTTGTTGTTGTAACTGTAGCGGATGCATTGTATTTACTCTCATGACACTGAAGCGTGTTGCCATAACACTGAGTACACTCGAGATCTAATGCTTATGACACGCTGACTTGAGCCATGCAGGTGACAGTACTGACTAATTACAAATGTGCCACACTAACTTGCGCCATACAGTGTTACAGTACTGATAAAATACAAAAAGTGACTCAGAGTGACCTTTGAACAACACCACTAAAACCTAAACCCCGTGTGCGCTAATGCCATTGAATGTCCACTATTGCAGTATCTACATCTTTCCAAATCACAGCCGTAACTTTACAGTACTCAGCACTGTAGTGCAGCCTGGTGTGACGATGTTTGCTGCTGCTTACGCGTGTCATCAGCACCGCCATCATCATGTTCTACAGAATCGGTATTGTCGCCGCTATTAGCCTATCACTCTCTGAACGCAGTTCAATTACTGATGATCTTGGTGCTACACCTGCTGACTTGGGTACTGTACTACGACGCATTGTAGTACTGTGACCACGAACAACCTTACGTAAGCCAAGCACAGAGTTCTGACGTGAATCTGTGTATGCTCTATGACCAACTAGCGCAACTTGTACCACTGCTGCTATTACCATTGCGATGTTAAGCACAACCAGTACCAGTGCGAAGGCAGCTTGACTACTCTTTGTCTCTGTGCTGACCTCTGTTTTCATTAGCAGTGATAAGAACATACTCAAGAATATGATCATAGCACCACCAGTATAGATCTGACCGTCGCGGGCATCAACATGTGGTTGACAGTATACAGCTATAATTGCACTTACAACAGCTAGCACACATGCTACAGCTGCTTGTGCTACTGTTCCAGGTGCTATAAAGACTATAGCACCTGTCAGTAACAGTCGTCTCATGCACTCGATCACTTCCCAATAGTACATGTTTGGTGTGTATGACTTCCACAAGAATCTTGTTGGCCGCAACTCGTTTTCATCATGTCTGTTAACTACGCGTGCTGATGATTCATTGTTCCTGCATAGCTTATGTCTTTTACTCCACAACAATCAAGCATATAGTGCTGGTATGCCTAAAGGGTAGATGATTACCTTGAAAGCAGCATATACTCTGTATAGTGTATGTGTAGCTGTGCCACACTGTATACTGTAGTCTGCACGTAGATAGCTTGTCTTAGTAGCATCATCATCGTCTATAACATCACATGCAAATGTCTGAAATACTGTTGTTGACACTGTAGAGTAGATCAGAAATGTCATAGCTAAAAACACTAAGTGATGCTTTGTCAGCGCTTTTTCAAGCCTGATCGTTCTTGCTCGCACAACTGATCGCTGTGATATGTGCGCCTCAACAGCTTGCACTTTGTTTCTGTGTCGGACTATAGCATATGTAACAGCAAGTGCTGCTGCTACTACAAAAGATCCCAGTGTAGTAATCAGCAGTTTCTGATAGAAATCAATCTGTGTCAAGCATCCTAATGATAACAACCAGCCCAAGTTAAGGTTGAACACATCTGTCCATGATAAGAACTTGCGGTATATATCTGGCAGTGGTAGTCCAGTGATACTTATGTACTGTGTTACTATCTGAAATGCTACTACAGGTATACGCAGTTTACCCCACCGAAACTTGACAAGCTTTCGCATTAAGCTGTTATTTCTGAAATCAGATACAGCATCTTGACCATCTCCAAGGCCTAATAGCTCTAATGTCATGATCCATATGAATAGTATGATACCTAGTAGTAGTAGTGCCAATCCAGTGTATATAGCTGCTTTAGCACTACCGTTACACTGTGTACACTCATATCCTATGGAGTTACAATAGCCTTTAGCACACACTGCACAATCTGTTAGGTGTCAATGGTATTGTAGTATGAACAGTGTTTTAAAGTATGTTGTATATAGAGTTAGATGTGATCAGTGCCATAACAGCTGTGAACATATTTGCATCGTGCTGTGTTACACATGTTACATAGCATCCAATGTGTAGTGCTCACATGGTCCTTTATAGCCTTGTGCACAGTAAGTTGCGTCATCAACTTGTGTGATACCTCTAACTATGCTACTTGTGCTTGTAGTAGTAGTATCAGCTCCAGATGTGCTGTTACTACTGTTCTCATTCCTGTTGCCAGTGCAAGCATCTGCAAACCAGCATGGTCGCACATCTGTACTAGTAGTTGCTGCTCTCCAATAGCCATGAACTAATGATTGTGTTGCTAATGATGTGCCAACGACACTACAATCTGTTCCTACTTTACATGTGACACATCTTGTACCATCACTATACTGACTGTTATAGCAACAATCACCTCTATTCTCACCACTATCAGTATCTGAACATGTTAGTGTAGTGTTGCTTGGCAGTTGCGCACCATAGCCGCTAGCAAAACAGCATGCAGCACTGCTATTAGTGATTAGTGTAGTCTCAAGTGCTATATCAGGTTCAGTGCCAAAACCAAACCATGCACCACCTGTAACGCTCGAAACAGTTGTTAAAGTTTGTGACAGCAATTACATAACATACATGAGCTGTTAGTGGTAAGGCTATAATCTCAAAGCTCAACGCATATTGGTAAATGAATTACTGACGCTACTTCGATGTTAGGGTTAAGAGTAGCTACAGCTACCGCGGTAGCCCGCATGATCTTAGGGTCTCGCTCAACGCAAGCTTGTAATCATATAATATGACATGTGCATACGGTCAGCACTGCGTATAGTTGAACAAACAAACAACAAACCTGATTGCTGTGCAGTGTTGTGAGTGAGAACACAGTTTTTCATGCCAATGTTTGCTGTGTTATCAGTGTAGATAGCACCTCCGCTTAGACCTGAATTACTGATTAGATTACATGACTCTAACTTCAACTCACCAGCTGTTTGTATTGCACCGCCATTACCTATCAACAAAACACATAATGCAGACCAGTGTAAGCCTTCAAGCATCTGTCTGCAGTGCAGTGTACTGCTGCACTTATAGTGTGCACTTACCTTGACTTCGGTTGTTAGTAAAGCTAGTGTTGCGTAACAGTATACCGCTCTGAGCATCACCAACTATAGCACCACCTCGTGATGCAGCTGTGTTATTGGTGAAGCTACTATCATACACATACACATACAGTACTGATTGTACACTGATTGCACCACCGTCAACAGCAGTGTTACTACTCATATGTACGTCTTTTAGTGTAACAATACTCTCTGTGGAAGCAATCATTGCGCCACCAACAGCTGCATGTCCACAAGTGAAACTGCTACTAGTAACGTTCACGTGACTCTTAGTGTAAGCTAGTATGCTGCCCGCATTGTACTGAGCTGTGTTGTTCACAAACCCACAGTAATCAAGTACTACTGTGCATGATTCTTCAACATAGACTGCACCAGCGGTAGAGGTAGCGTAGTTGCTTGTGAACGTACAACCACTAAAAGTTGCTGTCTGATTTTTATCTATTAGTACTGCTGCTCCATAGAGTGCTGTGTGATCACTAAGCTGACTGTCAGTGATGGCTGTGTTGCCAGAAGCATAGATGCCACCACCATTGACAGCCGCATTAGCAGTGAATGTGCTGTTTGTGACAGTCAGCGCAGTGTCACTCTCCGTGCACACACTGCCACCACCTGCGCTCGCATTGTTGAAGCTAAACTGTGAGCTAGTAATTGTGATAGTAGCACCACTGCCAGCAACTACTGCAGCTCCTGACTGTGCTGTGTTGTTGCTAAAACTGCTACTGCTAATATGCGCACTACTGTCAGCAACTATGACCACAGCACCACTGCCGTTTAATGCATGATTACCAATAAACTGTGAAACTTTAATGTTCACTACAGCGCTGTCCAGGTACATGACAGGCGCAAGATTGGCAGTGTTATTGCTGAACATACAACTAGTGACGTCTACTGTACTGTCAAGGTCGCTGAAGACACAACCACCAGATTGCTCAGCTGTGTTGCTATCAAAAGTGGTTTTAGATACCATCAACGCGCTGTCCATGTCACAATATATAGCTCCACCGTCACCTGAACATTTGTTATCGCTGAACTGACAGTCAGTGATGGTTAAAGTGCTATTGGAGTCTGATGAGATTGCACCGCCATAACTAGCTTCATGACCTTTGAATACAGAACCGTTAATGACAACCTTAGTGTTAGCTCTATGGAAGATAGCTCCGCCATACTCAGCGTATCCATTTGTGAGTGTCATGTTGATAAGATTTAGTTCACCCCAAACATGAAATAGCTGCACTGCACTGCCACCATCAATGATGGCTGTCTTAGCTGATGCTCCTGTCACTGTTAGGCTAGTACCATTGCCCACTACTAGGGTTTCTGCAAGCGGTACATTGCCTTGCCAAGCAGCTGTAATTATTGCGTTATCGCACAGTGCAGCTGTGGCGAGCTTTGCAGCATCTTTCGCTGTTGCAACTGTCGTGGCCAGAAGATTGGAAGAGCACAGCTGAGCCTGCACACAGGTTGGACTGAGCGCTGTCCATAGCATCAGCAGTAGCCTGCAGTGCACGCATAACACCGTGACGGTATGTGAGATAGCTGAGCAACGTTTTACATCGAAGGATGCACGAAATGCAGTCTCTGCAATAGTACTGCTAATCATCAGATGTCTAGTTGATAGGCTCAGGTTACCTACAGCGGTTCTGAAAGCAGGCCTGGCACAGCATTGTTCATTACGCTGAGGTGCAGCGTATATACAGTGCCACAGTGTCGGTTTTGATGAAGGTTTGACACGCTGAAAGTTCATGTACCTGCGCCAACCGCAGGAGAGACGAGGATTGACCATGCCAGCTCAGATGTGCTCACAAGCTAGCAGCAACTCACAAGCTAGGATTAACACACGCTAGTATCATGTATCAGAGCCACAGCGAAGCCAGTGGCTGTTGCTGCTTCCGCGGCAACATCACAAGCAAAGTTGCTGAGGACGTCACATGGTGAGTGTTGCGTTAACCTGCATCGTTATGCGTGCACATTGTGCAGGAACATGCACAAATGTCGTCAACATGGGGTGATTACTTGCTCAACACTCTACAAACAGAAACGCAAGCATTATACAATCAGCTCATCTCAAGTTTGTGTGAAGCAACTGCTCGATACGCACTACTCAGCTTCATGGCCACACGCAGTACATGCCTCCATATTCATATACAGCGAATGTGCAGTGCTGATAATGGTTTTTGCGTTGTGTGATATGCTGCGAGTTCACAGATCGAAAGTGCGAGCTATCCAGCGAACAGGAGCACAGATCGAAAGTGCAAGCTATCCAGCGAACAGGAGCGCTATGTCAGAGATAGCGACTGCCTGAGGCGTCAGCCTGCTATTAGTGAGTGCCCCAACTCATGTTGAATGACAGCATGTGCTCGAGTCTGTTCAGCTATGCGCGTGTGCTGCGATAATGTTTATTGTTTACTTCATCCTAGGTGTATAGTTGCTGTCTTAGCATTCTGTCACACGCGGTGAACTGCGCTTACGCACCCGCGCCCTTTCCGCTATATGCACTCAATGTCTTGGAATAACTACAGCATGCGTGCGCAGTGCTGTAAGTTGCAGGATCGTACGCAGCGCTGCACGCTCGAGAATGTACATATTGGGCGATTACGAGCAGTAAATGTTGACTGCAGCTACACCACGCTGCGATCCCGCAAGCAGAGCACTGATACACAGCAAGCATTAAATTACATAATAGAGTGCTCGCTCAGCTTGCGAGGCACCACGAACGCAGATAGCACGATTGCGGCAGCATTATGAGATTGTCGCACTGCGCTGAATTCTGAGTATATTGATGTTCACATGCAGCTGTAGCACCATCTGCACATGCCGTGCACGCTAGATGGACCATGAACATGTACTAAAGCATATCCTATGTGACCACTGCGCTACGCTCCAAAGAACCCCCCCCCTTATCTCTCTGTCCCGCTATACCAAACATTTGCCGTATGATACGTTAACTCGCATTGCAATGAAAACTACATAAGCACGCCACACGTACAGTACAGTACAGAGTAAGCAGCAGTTCACATGCGAACATCATTCAAGGTCAGAGCACAAAGCACTGGCGGTTGCTGGTGAGCCTGTTAGCGGCGATCTAGTAGGGTTGCATTTGCCAAGTGAGCACTGCAGTACAGCTACTTGTAGCTGCTGCTGCCACCGTATGCAGCGTGATCATCATCATCATCATGCTTGGTCTCATGCCGTTGCAACTTACCACTGCCGCTATTGCTATCATCAGTAGCATCAGTAGCACTATCTGCATCGCCACTGCTGCTACTGCCTAGATCATCAAGTGCTTTCTGTTCACCACTCTGCAGTGTGGCCAACCGCCAGTTCAACTGCCAAACTTGAACATTGCCACTGCTGTCACCACTGGCCAAGTATGCTCGCTGCTTTGGGTTGAATGCCAAACTGCAACAAGCTGCACTTTGACTGCTCTTAGAGCTCTTGTCTCTCGGAGGTACCAGCTGCAGCATTGTGACAGCGTGCCGACAACAGCATTCAGTATGAGTGAACAATGTTTAGCATGTGTTTGATCTGCTGTACTACACGAGGTAGCGCTGCACTGACAGAGAAGTATAGCACTGAATTAATGTACACTGCACATACACGCAGTTGGTTGCACAGCGGTATTATTGCGTATGTATTGTCACACGAATAACACGAGTGTGTGAGCAACGCTAACACATGCTTGCATCACCAGTCGTTGAACTTGTTGCACCCCTATCACACATACTTGTGTAACTATATCACATGCAATACGTACAAGCTGTTTGTTCAATACATGAATACATGAGCAACTATCAGTGTATAAGTGTACATACCTGTGCTGTAGGAGCTGCGAGGCTGCTGCCTAGATCATATACATACACTGCACCATCAGCAGCAGCTGCAGCAAACACTAGTGGTCTAGCTTTACTCCATGCACAGTCCAGTAGCGCACTGCTGTTCACAGCACTACTACTGCTAATGCTACTACTGTGCATCGTACTGCCACTGCTACTGCTGCCACCACTGCTGTTGCTGCTGCTTTCAGATGGCTGCAACTCAAGCAGCGCTTTGCTCTGCAGAGCACTGTACACACGTGCTACGCCATCAATGCCACAGCTTAGAAACAGTGATCTGTGAAACGGTGATGCGTCAACGGCCGTGACAGGACCGTTGTGCCTCTC
>AXNI01018531.1:0-22550 GCA_000498555.1 Heterococcus sp. DN1 | reverse complement strand
AGATCAAACTTGCAGAAGGTAGGTGCTTCAGCTCACTGTGCAACTGTTTCTACAATGCTGTGCTATATGAAGTGTATGATGGCTGTGCAGCAGTGTTTATGCTGAGCACATGCTACACGCGGCTGCTGCCCGTCAAACAGCGCTAGCTGCTTGCGTGTTGCTGTACGAGTAGCCAGTGCACCTGTTCACACTGCTCATGTTGTATGATGTTGTAGTGATGTTTGCTTGCCTGCGTACTTACTGTCAGCACTGCACTGCTTGTGCGTTGTACGTGTTTGCAACTGCTACAGTTTGAGAGCCAAGTGTCACATGCTATGCAGCAAGTGAAAGGAGATGTCCACCTCAGTGTACCCAGCAACATCAACATTGACGACCCAGAGGTGAGTGAGCCGTCAGTATATTCTTTTTCTGTGTGCACTTATGACAGAACGTACATGACAACGTGTCTTCAGAGAACATATGTAGCACAACAGCGTGATGGAGTCACAGTAGTTCAGTAGTAAGTAGCTGTCATATCTTTTGACGCTGCATAGCATATAGAAGCACAACAAGTGCGCGCTTGAACCAACAACGTCTACTGCACAATGCACGCGTTCGTTGCGCTTGCAGATTGGCAATGACTTTGAAGCTGTAAGTCAGTTAGAGGCTGCTATGGAGGAGTGGAGTCATATGGTTGCTGGTGTTGTTGAGGCTGAAAACAGCAAGAAACTCAAGGTAAACTACCACTACTCAGCACTTCACAACAGCAAATCTTGAAACAATACTCGAATGTGTGCGCATGTTTAGCCTTTAGCCTTGAGCGGCTTGCGACTGAACTGCTGTTACTGTGGTACTACTACCACTGACACTTCTCACGCACTATCTACTCTTTCTAACACTATCACTGCTGTCATTGCTAATGCTATCATTGCTACTACTGCAGGGTCGTGGCCCAATGGCAGAGGTGGACTTCTGGAGACGTCGTAATGCATCACTGAGTGCATTGTATGAGCAGATTAACATGAACCGTGTACAGCGTATGCTTAAAGTGATGGAAGAGGTTGAGGCCCCTATGCTACCTACCTTCAACTACCACTACGGCGAGCTCAACAAGCTCTACATTGAGGCAAAGGTGAGTGTGCTGCTGCTACTGTCAGTTGCTTTGATCACACAATCTGAAGTAGTGTACATGTTTCGTATGACACATCAACATGTGCTAGTGCGGACTACTCTCTTTACTGCTGATAAGTGCTGATCTGTAGCCAACTACCTGCACATGCACACACAGAGCTCAAACTGTTGTCAATAGCAGTGTCAGCAACTTGCTAATTGCGAGACCGTTGTGTTATATAAATGATGACGACTTCATACTCTGCCGGCTGCTCCATTGACAACAGGACAATGTAAAGTTTTTGACCACGCTGGAGCGTCACTTTAAGAACATCAGTGCAGGCAGTTTCAGTGTTGTACTAGACACACTGCCATCAATGATGAATGCTATACGTATGGTTTGGGTCATATCAAGGCACTACAACACTGATGAGCGCATGGTTCCTCTCATGGAGCTGATCGCTGGTGACATTGCTGCCAAGGTATAGCAGAAGGCTACTAGTACTACTTATTCAACTTCTTGAACTTTCTTCTGACTTACTGCTTATAAGTTTGACTGTTTTGTTACAGCATTTTAACGGTGCAGCAACAGTTCTTGTAATGATAGTAGTAGCACTGCTCTTGCTTGATGATGTAAGTGCACGCTCTTTGTGCTGCTGCTGATAACATGTACAATGTGCTGTCTACTGTGTTGTGTGCCTATATATGCTACTCAGGTGGAGAGTGTGATCAATACACGTACCATACTACAGAAGACACCAGAAGTGGCACGTGCTATGATCACTGGAGCTAGACAGGTAGAGTGTGTGTAATGTATTGCATAAGTACATATAGTAAGCTGTGTTATAGGCGTGTATGTTGTGCTTTAGGCGTCTAGCCTCAGTATTGAGCATTGATATGCTGTCTGGCACACATATAATGCTATGATATAGACCGTGTTGCACTCACTGACTGCATGTACGCTGTGTCACTCTGTTATCAATACATGCACAACTTATGTACGCAGTTGCTTGAGAGCTGGCATACTACCTACATGGAAGTGCGCAGCCGTATAGAGGACAGCGGCACAGACCATAGATGGGAGTTTGACAGGAAGAGACTGTTCGAACAGGTATACTACCTATTGCATTGCAGCAGTGCAGTAGTACTTTACAATGCATGTATGCTGTACATGAAAGTAGGACAGACGCATCGCTCTCATAGGAGTAGTAGCACTACAAGTGATGGCACTATGTCCACAACGCTTGTGACCAGTGCCATTGGTGTTACTGATGCACAAAGCTGCAAGCTGTAAAGACTGCCACAACTGTTACCAACTCTATCCACTACTGTCTTTGGCGTTGTCGCTTGCTGTATGTGTGTGTGCACAGACTAACTACATGGCCCGTGTGTGTGGTGATCTACTCGAAGTAGCTGTAGTACTTGACCAGTTTCATAAGTTTCTTGGCCCTGAGCTAAAAGCTGTTACTGGAGAGAGCGCTGGTATTGATGATATCATGGAGGTGACTCGCACATTACACTATACAATAAAGACGCAGATCGTTTTAAGTGTTACACTTGCGATCAGACCAGAGCTGTACACGGCATATAGTCATAACTAGCATGCACTGCTCACTGTGACATACTCTGCATCAGTTCTGCATTGTCACTCACTAACGGATGCACCAATAACTTTGATGTGCAATTCACCCTGTCAATACAAACACGCATATGAATACAACAGCGTGTGGATGGCTTAGTGGCACCACTAGAGAAAGTCCCATTTGACATCTTTGACAGGAAGTACAAAGACAGCTGGCACATGGTGATGCAGCAGTTCAGACGTGCTGTTGAAGAGATTGAGAGCATGACAAAGAGCTTCATTGAGCAGTCTTTTCAGAAGCTTAGGAGTGCTGAGGGTGCCTTTGAGCTTGTACAAAACTTCAAGAACATACAGGTACTACTGCCTTATTTCAAGTACTTGCAGTTTGTGTGCACATACATTGTAGCGCTAGATCAATGAATACACTGAAACTGTGCTTGCTGGTGCTGTAGTGACTACTATAACTCCTCACTGGCCACGCACTTGTACAAGTGTACAGCAACAGTAGAGAGTGTGATAACTGACAGCATCAAGTAACCGTATTGGCTGCCTATTGTGACGCATTGCACATCACATTCACACGAGTGCAGAGTCGTGAGAGTATCAATCAGCAGATCAATGAGAGGTACAAGGACATACTACAGCAGTACACTAAGGAGTTAGATTACATACATGAGCTGTTTGATGCTAGCAAGGATACACCACCTGTATATAAGAACTATCCACCTATTGCTGGTGCTATTGCATGGGCACGAGACCTCTATCAAGTGAGTGTCATTGATGTCCTTACTATCAGTTGCACTGCATTGTACAAAGAGCTACCATAACTAGCGTGTGAACTGTCTAGTGCTTGTGTACATGCTTGTCACTAGTGTTTGACAAGATTTGCCAGAGCTAGTGCAGCGCATATGCTACGCGCACGCCAATGCCGCTAACAGTTTGTTACGCACACGCCAACGCCGCTCACACTTGGCTGGCAGTGCGTGCAGTCAGTCAGTGCTCAACAACTTGGCTGATGTTGCTGCTTTTACTGTTATGCGTTGTGTGCTTGCTTATGGCTGTTGTGTTATCATCATTACAGCGTGCTAAGCGGCCTATACTGAGGTTCAAAGCTCATGAAGGCCTGCTGACATCTGCATTTGGTGAGCAAGTGAAGCAGCGCTACCTAGTGTTTGCACGTGCAGTTGATGCTTACATCACACGACTATACGCAGACTGGGAACAGGTGTGTACTCCAACTTGAATTACAACTACTTGAACTTTCACAATACACAAGTGCAAACTAGCTTCAGCTGTGCTTGCTGTTGTTGCTGTTGTGACCACTAAGTGCGAAAGACACTGCTGTGTTTTTACAAAGCGGTGCACTGTGTAGTTTGAAGTTGGTGCTAACGTGTGATACTATGTTGTGCTCTTTGATGGTGACTGACGCTGCTGCAGCGTGTTGGTGCCATAGCAACTGAGAAGCTCAAGCTGCCAATACTGTGTGCAGTTGGTGCTGATACAACTACAGCAAGCTCAGCTAATGCAGCAGACACTAATGGAGATCATGCAGGACAGGTAGAGAGAGTTATATACATTAGCAATACTTACCCGTAATGTCGTGTACACCCGTGCTTCTGCTATGTGTAATCAGTCTCATGTGTAGTATGGTATTATAATGGGTTCTCGTTGCAGCTGTGCACTCAATGACACTAAAACTGTCACCTTCCTACTGCTTGCACTGTACTCTGTGACATATACTGTCGACAGAATGGCTTTGCTGCTCCAGCACACGGTGCTAACGGCACTGCTGCTGCTAATGGTACTAACAATAGCAGTAGCAACAGTGGTACTGCAGCTGCATTCAAAGGCATGCCACCACCTCCCTATGCTGTCAATTTCGCACCAGAGCTGCTGCTGATCATCAGAGAGTCGAAGTACCTTGATAGGATGGGCTTTCAGGTATACAAACAGTAACGTGCAGCACAACAGCATGTAGCACACATGGCTCAAAAGCTATCCAGTCATCATTGCTACACTGTAACTAACCGTGCAAGACCAGCTATAGAAGCTGCGTGGTACTCGTGCTAAGTGTACAGAAATAGTGGTATGTGCATTACTCTTGCTGCCTGTCCCTGCTGTGCACGAACCTCAAGCTATCAAATTAGAACTGACACTTTACGCTGCATCCCTGCTACTGCAATCCGTGCATCATCAATGTGTACAACGCCTTTGTGTAGGTGCCCGAAGCAGCACTAAATGTGACGCTACAGGAAGACAAGTATCACAGGCATATACAGGACCTTAAGCTCATGCTAACAGCCTATGCTGGTGCTGTAGCAAGCTTGTCGACTGTTGAGACTCATCTACTACGCAAACAACTAGCTGGACTACAGGTACCACCTACGCTTTGTTAGCGAAGTCATTCGTCTTTCGTTACTGCATGATTGGCATTCAGTAACAAGTACCCGTGCGTGCTGTGCTGTTGATCTGCTTCTTCACAATGTGAAAGTAGCGATAAATGCAACGCACTGTGAGTTGTACTGATGCATGCATCAAACTGCGAAACATTGTGCTATACAATAACATGTATACAATAGGTTGCTCTGCGGCCTGGCTTTACACCATTGAACTGGAACAGCCAGCGCATACCTACATTCATTGAGACATGTAACAAAGCTGTTGGTGAGTTTGTTGGTGTGGTCAGTCAGATACACAAGAGCAGCGCTATGATCGATGAGGTATGTGCAGCACTGTGTGCATACTTTATGTATACTGTACTGTACTATACTTACTGTAGTATAGTATGGTGGCGCCACTGTATACTGCTGCCATGTACTGTTGTGCAACGGTTGCATTCAGCTTTGTAACATACAGGACAAGTGTATCGCGCTTGCAAGTCGAACACAATGCTTTAGCCAGCCGCTGATACTGACACCACTGTGCGCATGTTTGTATCGGCACTGCTACTATTGCTACTGCTACTACTACCACTGCAGGTTGTAGACGCTATTGAACAAGCGCAGCTAGTGCGTGAGAAAGACTTTGACGTTGGTGCTAATGATACCAACGGTACCAGTAACGCCAATAGCAACAGTAACGGTGGCGGACCGTTACCGCCTATGAGCGTTACAGAGTTGTATGATATGCTAGAGACAAAGCGCATGGCACGCTTAGATGGCCTAGTACAGAAGTATAGCTCTATTGAAGGCCTGCTTATCAAGGTCGGTTTAGTTACAGTGTAACTGCTTGTTCGCAATTTAAGTATTGACATGATATGCTCATACATAATGTGTGCTTATCTGACACTCAAAGTATCGCTCATGTAGCACATGTGTATGAGCGCTAGAGCACCTATCATTATGCACACTTATCTAAGCTGACGGTAATATTACCAACATGCACGCTAACACTAACAACAACAGGTAGAAGAAGTAGTAGCTGGCACTAACACTGGTATGAGCCCTGCTCTTGGTGGTTTCTATCACTATTGGGAGAAGCGCATCTTTAATGCACTCACAACTATGATCATCAGTAGTATGGCTGCACTACATGCACTACTACAGCCTGCTGGACAGCGACCCCCTCTTTGTGAGGTATATACCTTATGCATACCCTTTTGATACAACATATCTATGTATATACAACTCAACAGCATTGTATGACACATGTGTATATGCACACTACAGTACTCGTCCAGAGCAAGTGATATACGTACGAACACCGATTTGAAGTGCAGCTTGATAGTATGCATGCTGCAGCTGGTCATATAGTAAGCAAGTTTACTGGTCGCTGACATGTACCATGCTTGTGTAATGCGTGGTTCGTGTTGCTACAAAAAGGTGCGAGCAACACTGAACGGCAAAGACCTAGTAGTAACACCTGCTATCAATGACATCTACAAGTACCTCACACGCGCTGTCAAAAATGTTGTTGAGTCTGCTAAGATGTTCACACGCTGGATGCATGGCACATGTAGACCAGCACCACCTCAGGTATGTGTTCAGTTATATGCAACAGCTCTTACGCGCATGTGTGTGTAAACTGTACAGTACGGTGTATACTACGATTCATTGAGTAGAGCAATATGTGTAGCAGTGCAATAGCGCCAGTGCTGCTACGTACATGCCGCGGCGCTGAAGTACATAACGGGTGCTGTGCAGCTTGCGATTGTAGTTTACGTAGTATGTACTGCCTTATGAATTGCTGCTGCTACTGCTGTTGCCACTTATCACAACCACTAAACACTACAACTGCTGCTAACACTATACTATCACTGTTATTGACAGGTAGTGCATGAGGAGGAGGAGCCCTATGTGTTTAGCTTTTATCAGGACATGTCACAGAACCCACATGTCATCAAGCTCATGCTAACTATGAATCAAGCTATACACAGAGTCTTCAGCCTTGTGAACAAGTACCTAGATGGTTGGCGCCGCTATGACACTGTCTACAACTTGTGGAACACCAAGCGCAAGGCAGCACTTGACAAGCTAGCAGAGAAAGGTCACAACTGTGTGTACTTTGACACACGCATTGCCTCCTATGAGCTGCTGGCTGAGACGGTAAGCACTGTGTGTACACTAATTTATTATTACATGCATGCATGCATGTGATGTACACTTCAATAGTGATAGTATGCGGTCTGGTGCTGGCTGTGCAGTCGGTGTCTGTTCGAAAGCAGCATTTGCACTTGCGTAGGAGTTACACCATAACTGCATCGCACACTTGCTATAGCTCTTTTCACTGTTTGACGTGAGTTAGTACATGCTGTAGTACTTCTTAGCTGTATCTAATAAGTCAGTGTTGTGTTATACAATGCATCATATACAACAGGTGCGAGGCCAGCCAAGCCGTAAGGACATTGACTTCCTGAGCATAGACTGCTATCCAGTAGCTGTAGGTATTGCAGCACAGGCTGATCAGTGGAAGCGTGACTATGGTGCTGTACTACATGATAGTGCATCTGTACTGCTAGAGGGCCTCTGTACACGCATGGTGAGTGAAGTAGTTTGCGGACTATTGGCGAACATATCACTCTGTAGTTTGCTACCATGTGTTGTGCTTGTCTGTTGTCAAGGGCGCAGCAAATGTCTACCGTCAACTGCTATGTTTGACCGTGCAGCTGCAGACTGTGTTTGCATACAACTGTTGCTGCTGTAGTACAGCATACTATCGCTATTGCTGACTGTATTCAATGTTTTGCACTGTTTTACATTGTACACATACATCACAGGCAAAGCTGGAAGCTGATCTCTCACAAGAGCCAACTGATCTCGAGCAGCTGAAGTTTGTACTGAATGCTATAGCAGCAGTTGCTAACTCACGCATGGATATGGAGCTTGAGTATTTAGATGTTATGGAGAGATACAGGACTCTTAAACACTATGAGGTAATGTTATATCATATCAATATAACACAGTGCCTCTAACAGTGCTGCTGCTACTATCACAGCAGCATCAGTACAGTAGCAACATCGCCAGTAGTAGCATCATACTGTGCTTGTCAAGCGCGAAGCATTGCACAGTACCTATTACTGGCACGACTCATTGTGGTACAAGCTTCCTTCGCGAGTGCTATCTATACTCTGAATACCAGATCATTACTGATAGCTCACACTCATTACTGAGTCGTGATACCCATGTTGCTTTCACAGATTGAAGCACCAGCAGAGGAAGCAAAGCGTGCACAGGGTCTTGCTGATGCATGGCAAGCACTACATGTGGCATCTAAGACAAAAGATCTGTGCTTAGTCAAGGTTAAAGGCCAGTTCAGAGAAGTCACTAGACAGCAGGTAAACAGCAGCAATACCAACAATACTGATAGTAATAGCTATAACACTAGCAATGATGCTAAAGCTATTGCTGCTTGTAGCGTGATATGTTGCGACCAACGGACAATTGCTTACTGCTGTTACCAGCAAACGATTAGTGCGTGCGTAAGCCTCTTACTACTGCTGCAGCATCGAACTTGATCAAATGCACTCACATCAAGCTACTGTTGCTATGACTTATCGTTGACGATGTGACACTAGGCTCTTGACTTTCAAGGCGAGCTGCGTAGTATGGAGAAGCTGTTTAAAGCTAGTGGACCAGGTAATTCATCAGTCGGGCTTGAAGCTGGTGCCAAGCTACTGCAAGAGTACAGTGAAAAGATAGCCAGTGCACAGGTACACACAACACTTGAGTGATCAATCACATTAGACACAGTGCTAATCAATGTGCGCTACAAGTACTTGTCGCGCAAGTCACAGCGACGTGCTACAGAGGAAGGTGCTGTTGTTGTTAAGCCTGCATGCTAGCTGCATATACGGAACATAGAATGCTACTGTCAGTGCTGATACTGCTGTTGCTACTGGTACTAAGACTGCATGCATTGCTGTTCACATTCATTGTTGCATATAAACTTACACTTGGTAGGCTCGTAAAGCTGAGCTGACCAATGCTGAAGGCCTGTTTGGTCTGGATCAAACTGAGCACCCTGAGCTGAACAGAGTTGCTGCTGAGCTTAAGAAGCTGTCAAGAGTCTATAGCCTGTATGCTGAACAGAAAGAGTTTGAAGAGACGCAGGTAAAATACAGACATCTGTAACAGCAGCACACATAGCATGCATACAACGTGCTTTGATGCGCTGCTTCGTACACAGTAGTCTTTCAACCACGTACCGGGCCGTATACTTGGAGTACAGACAAGACAAGACAATTGCATCAGGCACTGGCCACGGCGTGCTAGTACTGCGCGCAGTGTTGAACTTGCACGATCACAACCTCCATGTGCTACTACGAACTATGTACTAATGCGTACTACGCTGTGCTGTTTACATGTACATACTGACACTACATGATGCAGGGCACAACAGCATGGGGTGACCTGGATGTAGGATCACTACAGAGAGGCAGTGAAGAGCTAGAAAAGAAAGCTAGAAAAGAGAAAGAATTGAAAGATCATGCTACTTTCAGAGCTGTTGAAACACGCATGTACAACTTCAAGGTGATGAACATTGATTGCACGGCAACTTGTCAACATGCTCTACATCTCTGCACACAGTACACTATGGGTACCTTCGTAAGAGTATGCACTATACACTTGCTGTGGCACATACTTGCATCACATTGATAGCGTAACCACAGCCAGTGTTTACTGTACAGGTACAGGAATGTGCCTAAATTCTGCCATACTGCGCAACTGCTGTAATCTGCTGTACCACTCTCTTGTGACTACTACTGACCTTGCATTTGCTAACGTGACCATACACTACACTACACTGCACTACACTGCACTACATTACACTACTGTACAGGACTCTATCCCTCTCATAGTGAACCTGAAGAATGATGCTATGAAGCCACGGCACTGGGCCAAGCTGATGGAAGCAACAGGTGTTAAGTTTGATGCTGCATCCTTCAAGTCACTCACACTAGCTAACATCTTTGCTATGGAGCTGCACAAGTACAGCAGTGATGTTGATGAGATTGTCAATGCTGCTGTGCAAGAGCAAAAGATTGAGACTGAGGTGAGAGGCACACATACCCATTTCCAAACTTCATTATACTGCAGTTGAGATCAGCACTGTCATTTGCTATTGGCAGTTGAGCATGCAGCTAGTACAGCGTAGGTTCTTGCGGTATGCTGCTATTGCATGTGTTAAGATGTGCTGTAACTAGCGTATTGTTGATCACCACCTGATGACTTGGCACTGCATGCTTACGAACACTGTGTTACCGCTACTGTTGCTGCTATTTTGTCATACCAATCATCTGTTCAAACAGCTGCGACGCATAGAGTCACACTGGCGACGCACTGAACTGCAGCTAGCAAAGTATCAAAAGGGTGGTGTTGACAGGAGCTATGTACTCAAAGCTGCTGATGAAATCAAACTTGAACTTGAAGATCACATGCTGAACTTACAGGTACTTTTGTACAAACACTCATACACAATAGTATGTGTTTGCGCACTTGCACAATAGGCTACAATGCTCTAAGAGATCAAGCATGTGTAGCACGTTCATGCCTTGGGCAATTTGCTTGCACATGCCGTCTGTCAGACACCAGTTGCTACTGTGTAAGCGCACGCAGCTCGGCACTACTGACAAGTATCACTGCGTGCTTACCATCATGTTGTGCCACCACTACTGCGTAATGTCACTGTTCATTGTCACTACAGACTATGAGTGGTAGTAGGTTTGTAGGCAGCTTTGCAGAGGCAGTTCGAGGCTGGGAGCGTACACTAAACAAGGTCAATGAGACACTTGATGTATGGTATGCTGTCCAACGTAAATGGATGTACTTAGAGAGCATCTTTGTTGGTGCTGAAGACATCCGCTTACAGGTAACATGCTGTGTTTGTGTGTATTGAACGTGTTTAAGATGGAACGCAAGCTTGCTGCTGAGCATGCGTTGCACTAGAGCAGCACATCAATACAGTCCACAAGTCATTGCGCTGTTTCATAGTCGCGCTGAGCCACTATGCTCTCCAGGTGCAAACATAGCATGCGCAGCAGACATTAATAACTAAGTGCATGCTGTATCCAAACACTACTGCACTGTATACTGATGAACACTGATACACCAGTTGCCAGAAGAGGCCAAGAGGTTTGACTCAGCTGATAAAGCATTCAAGGCAATCATGACTAGTACCTACCAGAATCCAGTAGCAGTAGATGCATGCACAGCTGAAGGCCTGCTGGAGTCACTAGAGACTCTCTCACTCAGGCTTGACCAGACACAGAAGAGGTGAGTAACACATGCACAAACTGATATATCTTGTGTCACTATCACCACTAGTGCTGCTGTTGCTACTACTGAGATTGTGATTGCTGCTATGTGGTACTTTATCATGGTGTAAGTGTTGTTAACATGGCACAGTCATATGCCCTACATTACTGAATGTACTCACACCATCTCTTTGTTTTGTGCTGCTGCTACTACTGCTGCTGCTTGTGTTGTTTGGTTGAATACGCAAACACAAACAGCTTGAGTGACTACTTGGACACAAAGCGTAATGCTTTCCCACGCTTCTTCTTCATATCAGATGATGAGCTGCTCAGTGTACTTGGTAGTGCTGATCCTATGTCTATACAGGTATATACATAGCACACACACTGCAATGTTGGTTTAACTACTCTTTCTTTGTACGTGTTTCATAACGTAACACAAGTGTCTCATAGCTACGCGCTGCTTGTACCAAACAGTGCAGCAGTGCCATCGATCCCTTATATGTAGTGGCAACAGCATGCAGCCGACACAGCATATCATCTACTCTTGTGCTGAAGCAATCGCTACTACTGCTACTGTGTGTGTACCACTGCTGCAACTACAGGTGCACTTACTGAAGCTGTTTGACAACGTCAAAGCACTGGCCTTTGCACGCAATGGTAGGACAGTCACTGGCATGAGCAGCAGTGAGGGCGAGAGCTTTGAGCTAGCTACCACTGTCACAGCTGAAGGCCCAGTTGAGGTGTGGATGACAGCTATAGAACAGGAGATGTTTAGATCACTCAAAGGCATCACTAAGGAAGGCATCTTTAGGTATGCTAAAGAGCCACGTGCTGACTGGATAGCCTCTGTACTAGGCATGGTCTCTCTCGCTGGCAGTCAGGTACATGCTAACATATATCTCAACAATAGTACACCGAAAAACGTGCTAACACTATGACACATGCGTTACATATGTGCTGCGGTACAGTAAGCGCACATGCTTCAACTGTGTGCGTGTATACTGCAATGCCGTGGTGTGCTGAAGTACACTCATTTGAGCGCTTGTCGTGCATAGCTGAAATATACTGATTGATAACAAAGATGCACGTATTTGTATGCAGCTGTTTGGGGTAACATCGCTAACACCACTACTGCTTATCATGTTAATCTGCATCAATGCATGACGTATTGCAATAGGTGTGGTGGACATGGGAAGTAGAAGATGCATTCCAACGTGTCAAAGCAGGCACTAAGAGAGCTATGAAAGATCTTGAGGCTAAGCTAACAGCACAGCTTAATGAGATGGTTGCACTTGTTAGAGAGCCACTGCAAGCACAGACACGCCGTAAGGTACTGCATACTTCTAGTAGTATTTGTTTATAGTGGTGCTATCATCACACTGCTGTTTGCTGCTGCTACTGTCGCAGCAACTGCTGTTGGTAGTGCTGGAGCTGCGCATGTGATGGTGCAAATTGTAGCTAGTTATTGGTCACTGATGTGTATTCCTGTGTGTACTGTGCTAAGTATCATCACTATGTGAATGCGTATGTATATGTCAACAGGTCAACACACTGCTGATCATTGATGTGCACGCCCGCGACATTGTAGATGGCTTTGTCAGAGAGTCTATACTACATGCTAAGGTAAAGCACTTCACAAATCTCACATCAATCAGTGCAACACATATGATACAGCAACTTAATGGCTCTATCTCTATGTCACTGAGTGCTATGTCAGCATCATATGAATCGATGTACCTCAAATGCTTTGCGTGTTAAATAAAGGGTGCAAGAAACTCATGTGGTACTGATACTACTTCTGAATAACACTGCAATACCAATGATACATGTTACAGGAGTTTGCGTGGGAGAGTCAGTTGCGATTCTATTGGGATAGAACAGCTGATGATTGTGTCATCAGACAGGTACTACTACAGCATATACATGACATGCTTATAGTGCAAACATTGTTTACGGTTACATGCGCATGATGCATGCTTGTTATCGCTCAAAGCTATAAAGCATCCTGATTGTAATGCTGTGATTGCCATCATTCATTGACTGCCCTATCCACAACACAATGTATAGTCTTGTACTTGCAACACACGCTAACATGAACAATGTGCCCCACCACTACTGCCACAACTAACAACAGTGCACTGGTCAGTTCAGCTATGGCTATGAGTACATGGGTCAGAATGGTAGACTAGTCATTACACCACTTACTGATAGATGCTATATGACACTCACTCAGGTAAGGCACATGATACACATCACATCTGCAACTGCAATCACTCGTATCTCCACAAAAAGTGCAGAACACTATGCAAACCACAACGCTATATCCGGCTATTGTGCACTCTGCTTGTATTAAACGTACAATAACTTGTGCTCGAAAGTGGTTGAACGTAAACGTCAACAACACACCTCTCTCAATATTATGTAACACTTCTGTGTAACCTTTGAACTGATGATTTCTGCACAGGCGCTGACCTTTAAATTAGGTGGTGCCCCAGCAGGTCCAGCTGGAACAGGAAAAACAGAAACAACTAAAGATCTTGCAAAGAGTTTAGCACTAGCATGCTTTGTTATTAACTGTGGTGAAGGTCTTGACTATAAAGCTATGGGCAGTATTTTTGCTGGCCTAGTACAGGTATGATCCCTTTGATTATGCTCACAATGCTGTGTGCACATACTTATACATTGGCTGTTGTATTAGCTGTTGTATGCGGCGCATTGTTGCTGCAGTGTTTTGATATACACTAGCTCTGTGTGCGAGTTGCTAGTTGTGCCGCACTAGCACACTGTGTACATGAACCAAATAATTCAGTAAGTTGACCTAGTACTCTTGTTACTGGCAGTTCCTTATAGCTAAATGACTTTACCGCTGCATATTGAACTGTACATCACAACGACATATAGGTTGGAGCTTGGGGCTGCTTTGATGAGTTCAATCGCATCAACATAGAGGTGCTGAGTGTTGTTAGTGCACAGCTGAAAGCAATACAGAACGCTATCATAGCTGGTGCTCCCTGTGTTGACATTGGCACTGGTGGTGAGATGAAGATCAAACGTGTCAGTGGCTTTGCTACATGTGGTGTGTTCATCACAATGAATCCAGGTGAGCTTGCAAGTACTGATAGCTGTAAGCAGTGCTGTGCGACTGTACTGTTTGTTTAAGCATCGGTGATGTGTGCTTCATGTTGCACAGAAGCAATAGTCAAAGAGTACAGTGGTTGCTGCATGCATGCAGCTATTCCTTGCACTGCGTGATGCCGTCTTCATATGCATGCCTTGATATGTGTGCTGATATTTACTCAGACATCGGTGTGCTATGGTGTCACTGTGTACTATCTGATGTTACAGGCTATGCTGGTAGGACAGAGTTACCAGACAACTTGAAAGCACTGTTTAGACCTGTTACCATGATTGTACCAGATCTACTGCAGGTTTGTGTTCGTCATCTATCTACTATTGTCAGCATGATGACATTCGGATAGTTGCAGCTTTCACTGCCGCTGTCTCTAGTGCCAATCGGCCTATACATAGTTGGTGCTCTTCCTTATCTGCATGACTAATCCCAACTGCACACTACTGCTGCTACTTGTATTACAATTGTGACATTAGATTTGTGAGATCATGCTGTTCAGTGAGGGGTTCGAAGGCGCCAAAGCACTCGCTAAAAAGATGACGGTATGAACAAACAGCTACTACTACATACCATTGTTGTACACTTAGCGTACTTCTACACCATCCTTGCTGTGCACAATCACGTACGTCACACTCGCATCTAATCTGTGTCACACTGCTAACACTACCACAACAATGCTGTAATCCATGTGCACACGTAAACACCTGCATCACTCACTCACACGTAACAGGTGCTGTACAAACTGAGCAAAGAGCAGCTATCAAAGCAGTTCCACTATGACTTTGGCCTGCGTGCTCTCAAGTCAGTGCTCGTGATGGCTGGTGGTCTGAAGCGTCAGTTTGCTGAGATGCCTGAGGAACTGGTGCTCATGCGTGCACTGCGTGACTCCAACATGCCTAAGTTTGTCTATGAAGATGTGCCACTGTTTCATGGTCTCATTGGTGATCTGTTCCCTGGTATGGACTGCCCTCGTGTTGGCTATGAAGGGCTCAAAGTAAGTAGTACTGGTAGCAGCTAAATACGTGCTTATGCTACATGTATTTTGCTGCTAGAGTGCGTGTGTGTTGCAATTATTACTGGGGCATTGCAGCGCAAGCCATGCGAGCAAGCCAGCACACTGCTACTGCACGATGCTGTGTGCGCAGTCGAAGTACTGCGGTCTTGAGTGCTATCTGAACAGCAGTGCTAATTCTGCTGCTGCTACTGCTACCGATACTGTTGCATTTGCGATCACTTCAGGTGGAAGTAGCAAAGGATCTAGTAGCTAAAGGCTTCCGCTGCTCAGACGACCGTGTCTTTGCTGATCAAGTTGACAAGTGCATCCAGATGTATGAGACGCAGGTACACACACACGCTACTGCTGCATGCCCTGGATAACTTGTAACTTACTGCCTTGCTACTCTTTGCTATTAGCTGCTGACTATATACTTGATGCACTTTCAAGTTAGTTCAACTGTCTGAACCCGCAGTTGTGTGACACACTGCACCCATGCTTTATTCAATCTTTAACCCACCACTGACACACCATACCACTCTCATATCTGCGCAACTACGATGTCACATTAAACTACAAACACATGACACACAAACACTAGATGGTGCGTCACACAACAATGATAGTAGGTCCAACGGGTGGTGGCAAGTCACTCATACTAGATACACTAAAGAATGCACGCCTGCCAGCAGAAGGTGTGAATGTCAAGTACTATGTACTGAACCCTAAGAAGCAGACACTAGGAGAGCTGTATGGTGTGATGGACCCTGTAACACGTGATTGGACAGATGGTGTGCTCAGCAAGCTGTTCAGAGAGCTCAATGCACCACTACCAGGTACAGTGTCTACATGCTATACTAAACTGTACTGATATAGCATGTGCATGCGCTGCTGACACTGCTACGCTACGGTTGCATGATAACAGTTGCACGAGCATCAGCTGTTTAACAGCGATTGCTGCAATGCAAAGCTGTAAGGAACGCACTCGTCACCACTTCCAAACTCAAGCCTTCGTGCTTGCTGTCCTGATTGCAATCTTGATGCACCACTTACACACATACTCTCTACTATTGCTTGCACCTCTATACTGCTGTACTGCTGTACACACAACATCAACAACACACTAACAGCTGGCCGAGAGCAGGACTTCAGGTGTATAGTGTTTGATGGTGATGTTGATGCTGTGTGGGTTGAGAACATGAACAGTGTTATGGATGACAACAAGCTGCTGACACTGCCTAATGGAGAGCGCATCAGACTGCAGCCACACTGTGCTATGATCTGTGAGACATTTGACCTGCAGTATGCCAGTCCAGCTACTATCAGTAGGTGTGGTATGGTGTGGGTTGACCCTAAGAATCTAGGCTACAGACCATACTACGAGAGGTGGGTGAGGCTGCGCTGTGGTGATGGTGTTGTGCTTAGCGATGAGGTGCGTCTACTCTAACACTTTACATTGATTAACTAGTACTTCGAGTCTATGTGTTACTGCTGATACAACGCGCAGCTTCTTTCAGCGTTATGGTGTACTCTTACTGCTTGCTCGCTGCGGCTCTGTTTCTTGCGAGAGCTCATGTTGTAGCGCAGCAGCAGTAGCTGCTACAGCTTGCCTGCTGTGGAGAGCGCTAATACCATGTTGCCTTATTGAGTGACATACACACATACACACTATGTGTCACACACAACAGGGTCGTGAGCCAGCAGATGTGCTAACAACACTGTATAACCGCTATGTGAAGCAGTGCATTGAGTATGTACTCACTGGTGTACTGGATGGTGTCCAAGCTGAAAAACTAAGACAGGTAATGACTACTTCGGCTGCTTTGAGAACAGATCTATGTACTCTGTTTTTAAATCAGCATGCTGTATTCAACGCTCTTGTGCTAAGGATGCTGTGTACTACGTACTACTAATCGTCTACTATGTACTGTCGGTTGCTGTTCACCATCAATGTTTCGCCATGAACAACAGGTTATACCAGTGACTGGACTGGACATGGTTAAGCAGCTGTGCAGCAGTTTAGATGCATTCCTTACACCTCAGGTACACACACAGCACACTTACACATGTTACAGTAGCGCAGCATGTAGCCATACTCAGTTTGTATAGCACTATTCTCGTACCGCTGCGACTGTTGTCATAACATATAGCATGTACAATGAGACTTCACCCCTTGACAACTGAATACACTTCTCAGATACATATATGCACACGCTACGAACTCAAGCTCATGTTCACATCACTCTCATGCACACTCAATCTTGTGCACTACACAGGTTGAAGATCGAGGTGATGTCGAAGGTGTCTTCTTGTTCTGTTTGGTATGGTCTGTAGGGGCAGCACTAGTAGGCAGTAGCCGTGATAAGTTTGATGAGCTTCTTAAGAGGCTTGCTGGTGGCTCTGCTGCTACACCACGAGACAGCATCTATGCTCACAGATACAACACCAGCACTCACAAGTGAGCAAACACATAGCACACTACACTACACATGTTACAATAGAATTGCTGGTGCACTCTTATCCGTACCAGTACTATCAAGCGCCACTACTTTTAGCGGTAGTTGCTCTGTTTGATGTAAGCTACAGTAAGCACGCGTTACAGCGCTGTTTGACAAGTTCATGGGCTTATGTAGTCTTGAAACTGACAACATCTGTGCTATTGCAATCATACACATGATGTGCACCAGGTGGGAAGCATGGACAGCACCTGCCTATGTACAGCCACAGCCATTCAAGTTTCATGAAGTAATGGTACCAACAACAGACAGTGTTACACACACCTATCTACTTGACAACTTGGCGCCACGTAAGCCAGTACTGTTTGTTGGTGACTCTGGCACTGCTAAGACTATCACTGTTGAGAGGTACATGGCTGGCCTTAAACAGGATGCCTATGCTAGACTGGTGAGTAAACAACACTATAGATGTTACTGCTATAACTTGTTGCAGTTCACTACTGCTGTTGTATGCAAACTGGCTCAAATGCTTCACAACCGACAGTAGTGTTAGAGTGCTCCCTTGAAGCGCTTGTGATTCACTATGATGCAATTAGAGAGCAAGCATACAGCCGCACAACTGTACAAAGCACTGGAACAGCTCTGCTGCGTAGTCTGTACACGCTGTGTATCAGTAACAAACCCTACATACACGCTGTTTTTCACCTACACGAATCAAACACCACTCACAACAACAGTTGGTGAACTTCAGCTCTCGCACAACAGCCCGTGACGTACAGATCAGTATAGAAGCAAGTGTTGATAAGCGTGCTGGTGCTGTGTATGGTCCAGCTAATGGCAAAAAGCTAGTGGTATTCATTGATGATATGAACATGCCCAAGGTGGATCTGTACGGCACACAACAGCCTATTGCACTACTACACTTCCTTGTCTCTAAGGTAAGCTATAACAACGCTATGCACTGCTACATCGTATGTGCGTGCACTGCTCTGTTGATGTTACGTTAGTCATTATTCTCTTAGAGTGCTAGTGGTGGTACTAGCTGTGTATTAGACGATGCGATCAAACTGATGTGTTGCCATGCTGACTGCCACTATTCATGAAGCCTGATCATGTAATGTGTGTTGAAATACTAATACGTTGCTGCACAGGGTGCTCTGTATGACCGTGGAAAGGACCTCAGTGTCAAGTACATCAAGGTAATGCTTATCAGTACTAGTTCCTATACGTATATAGCTCAGCACACACAGTATAGTTGGTGATCACTCTGTACCACCTGCTACATATTGACCTTGAGCCAATCAGGCTCACACAGCTTTGCATGCTCATTGCTGTTGCTTTCACAGCAACATCTACGCTTGTGATTACATCATTGTAAACTCACAACACACATTACAACCTGCACACTACACTACTGCATCATACCATACACTATATACTTTACATATGCTGTACTAACAGGATCTGCAGTATATAGGAGCGATGGGACCCCCAGGGGGAGGCCGTAATGCTGTAGATCCGCGCTTTGTTGCACTGTTTAATGTCTACAACTTAACAGCACCATCAGAGGCGGCTCTCAAACTGATCTTTAGCAGCATACTGAGCCAGAAACTGGCTAACTTTACTGAGCCTGTTCGTACAGCAGCAGCACTGTGTCCACAAGCTACACTGCGACTGTTCAGTGCTGCTATCAACAAGCTGCCGCCAACGCCTAGCAAGTTCCACTACATATTCAATCTAAGGGACCTCAGCAGGGTCTTTGAAGGGTGAGTCTAAGCATGTTGATCTTTGTAAATCTGACACTCTTACTGTAGCACTTCATTTTTGCAGCTGTGTTAGCATATTGTGTGGTGTTACTGCTCAACTATTGTGTGTATTTATCTTAACATGAATTGCACCGTGCTGATTTTAATGTGTACTAAAGTACTAGTCGAATGTGCTTGTCTCTATGGGTCGCTGATGTGTTACCAGGTTGTGCTTGGCAACTGAAGACTGCTACACAACAGAGCTATCTATAGTGCGACTGTGGCGCAATGAGTGCTTACGTGTCTTTGGCGATAGGCTGCTTGCTGAGGTATACTTCTGACTGCATGTTTACATTACAATGTGTAGATTACCATTCAGTGTACACCTGTTGTTACATTGCTGCAAACATTGCCTACAACACCACGCTTGCTGCAATGCATACCAGCTTACAATCATCAGCGTACGTGTACCAGCATCACTCATTCTCCAGCCTACTTGCACTGTGTACTACTCGTGTGGCGAATGCATCCACACTGGCTGCTGCTGCTCGATAGGATGCGCCCTTGTTAGCTAGTGAGATAGAAGCAGCTGTACGTGGTACATGGAGTGCACCATGTGCTGAAGGTGCTCTTGCAGATCCACTTGTGTTTGGTGACTTTGAATCTGCTGTTGCAAGGCTTGGCGGTGCCAGCAGTGATGACCAAGATGCAGCTCCTCTCACCAACAACAGAGATGCAGTAACTGATGGTGACACGCCAGCTGCAACTGGTAAGTCACAGCTTGCATACTGTGTATACTGCATGCTGGGAATGTGCACATGGCTAAGTACGCCTGCTAGTTTGGCATCTCACAGCGTGTGATAGTACAATACACTGGAGTTTCATGTCATAGCAGCAGTAGTGTTACACCTACGTTTCTCTGTACTGCTGAACTGCAGCAGGAGCATCACGCACAGCCGTCTGCTGTGAGTGCTGGTACACGCTGTGCAATTGCAACTCACACCACTATATACTCATTACTACTGCTTCTACTAACACACATGAACACAACGCACATATTCAACAGGTGGTGTGAACAGGGAGGACGCTGAGTTGTACACTGATATGGGTGACTTTGGGCGTGTAAGGCGTGTATTTGATGAAGTGCTAGAGAGCTACAATGTTGACCACAAGCCAATGAACCTTGTGCTGTTTGAGAGTGCACTGGAGCACCTTGTACGCATATACAGAGTGCTCAGACTGCCACGTGGCAATGCACTGCTAGTTGGCGTTGGTGGCAGTGGTAAGAAGTCACTCACACGGCTGGCTGCCTACTGTGCTGGCTACAAGGTGAGGCTCACACACACTAACTGTCGTGTCTGTATACTATGATGTGCAACCTTATTATGTACGGCTTGTTGAGTGTCTAAGTGTGCGTGTGCACGAAGTAGTAAGCCTGATATACAAAGTGTGTCCGCCAGCTTAGTGTTGCTAATGCGAGATACTGTATACTTCATGAAGTAGTAGTAGCCAGTTACCGTTATGATGACTAGTCAGTGCTTTCTGACTGCATGCTAGCGACGCTACCGGCTCTAATGCAGACCACTACATTGTATAACTGTACACAACAACAATACCACAACCTTCACCATGTGTGCAGGTCTTTGAGATCAAGCTGGTCCGCAACTACGGTGAAGCAGAGTTCAAGTCTGACTTGAAAGAGCTGTATAAGATGCTAGTACAGGGCCCAGTTGTTTTCTTACTTACAGATGCACATGTTGTTGAGGAAGGCTTTCTAGAGTTTATTAACAACATGCTCACTACAGGCATTGTGCCAGCTCTTTTTGAGAAAGAAGAGGTGTGTGTTCATGCCTACATATATATATATATATATATATATATATATATATGCTACATACTATTAGTATAGTGCTGGCACACGACCAGTGAGTATACGAAGCTTGCTGCTTGTACATAACACTATGCACTCTGGCTCCATATACGCTGTGCTAGTGTGTGAGCATGTGCTGTAATGCGACTGCGGCATTGATAGCTGATGGTTTGCAGAGTGTCTCCTTGTACACTCCACGCGCTCACAAATACACTGCTCGCATTCACACAAACACAGGTTGAGGCCTGCAATGCCAGTGTGAGACCACTACTAAAAGAGGCAGGCTTACAGGACACACCAGATGCATGCTGGCAACTCTTTCTGTCAAAGTGCAGAGGCAATCTCCACATAGTACTAGCTATGTCTCCCAGTGGTGATAAACTGCGATTAAGATGCCGTAACTTTCCTGGGCTTGTTAGTGCTAGTGTGATTGATTGGTTCCAGCCATGGCCTGCAGATGCTCTTAAGAAGGTTAGTTTGTGCATGCTGTTATGTATACAGATGTTCGAACACTGACTACTCTACTAACAGATGGTTATTACTGATGCGAGCTGGTAACTGATCGTTGATGCGCGCCTAAATAGTATTGTGCACGCTCATTAGCTTAAGCGCATGATACACATGCTCAAGTAAGGTATTGCTAGTCCATTGAATTGCTGTCGCTGCTATAACACTGTACTGCTTCAATGCATACTGCTACTACTACTGTATCACATATGAACAGGTTGCACAGTACTTTTTAGCAGATGAAGGTGCTCTACCTGAAGAGCTCAGGGAGCCTATTGTTGAGCATCTTGTACTAGCACACCAGGTAATCAGTACTACTACTATTGCTCACAATGCTGCAACAATTGCTTACTATAATACGCGCTGTACACATGCTTCTTTACTGCTGGCTTGCGCTGTTGTTGTAGCAACTAACAGTATGGGTAGCTGACCAATATAGCCATTATTCAGTCACAGTGCTTGTTGCTCATTCGCTATGCATG
>AXNI01018530.1:0-12295 GCA_000498555.1 Heterococcus sp. DN1 | reverse complement strand
GCAGCCGTTAGTGCTGACGTGGCAGTTGGCAAGCCACCAAGCGGCGCGTCACGTACAGCACTGTCAAAGGCTCCAAAGCTCTGCTCTGACTCGTCTGCATCGTCGTGCTGCTGCTGCTCATGCTGTGCTTGATCATCTGTGGTAGCATCATGGTGCATGTCACTGCCATTACTACTGTCTGCTGCAGCTGCTTCTGTTGTTGCTGGTGCTACTGTTGTTGAGCTGTCTATCTCGTCAGCTTCTACTTCAACGCTCTCTGTTGCGTCAGCTGCTATTACTGCAGCAGCATCAGTGTCAGTCTCAACTGCAACGTCAGCAGCAGAAGTTTCAGTGGTAGCTGTGACAGCACCAGCATCAGCAGTAGTATTAGCTGAAGTATCACCTGTACGTGTATCATCATCACTATTCCTTGCACTAGTATCTGTACTGTCCAACACTGATGTCTCAGTATTAGCTTCTGCTGCAGTAGTAGCTTCTACTGCATCAGCAGTGGCATCAGCAGCATTAGCAAAAGCAGCAACATCATCACTGGCATCAGCAGCAACTGCCGCTTCAGTAACGCTGCTCTGCTGCTCGTGCTGCTGCTGCTGTGACTGTAAGCTATCACGCTCAGTCACAGCAACATTGCTTGTGCTAGTGCTGCTGTTACTGCTGCTGCTGCTGCTGGTACTGTTAGAGTGGTCATCAAGAGCTTGGTGCTGCTGCAAACAAGTTCGAATGAAGCTAACTGCTGCTTGTCCGTTAGTCAGTAGCTCTTGTTCTGTCTGCTGCTTGCTCTCTGTTGCAGTAACAGCAGTTTCACAATGTGCAGCGTACGGCTTATAGATGTAAGTGACATAATGACAACAGTGTCCAACATGCAGCGTGCAGTGTGCACATGAAAGTAACATAGTATGGTGTACAACGCGAACTCAGTACATCGTTGCGACTGTCACACAAGTGTTATAGCCAATCCATAGACTGTGCGTGACATTATGTAATAGTGAGCAGCTTACCTTGTAGGATAGCATTCAGTAGCCTGCAGCGCGATGTACACCAACAGATACAGAAACGAAATGTCACAGACACATAAATATCGCGATTCACAAGTGCGAAGCTTCGCGCAGCTTAACACTGCAGTAGATGCGATGCAGTAGCGCTAATATACGCATGCATTCAGTTGTCGACTACTGCACTCACTGTGGAGACCATCGATAATAAAGAATATACACAAGAAGGATGTATCACAACTAGCACAGTAGGCATACCTCACAGAAAGCTTGAGCAGTGCAGGCAGTGCAGTTGCTGCACACTGCAGTGGTGGCAGCAGCGCTAAGAGCGGCAGCAGCAGAGCCAGTGCTGACCAGTCCGTTACACCAGCAGCGGTCGCACTAGCAGCCGTTTCACTAGTAGCAGTTACAGCAGGACATGCTGCTGTCACTGCTGTGATGACTGCTGATGCTAGAGCGCTCCACAGTGCACTGCTTGCAGCTGCTGCTTCAGCTGTTGTGCAGTTTTTAGCAGAGGCAGTAAGAACGCAACAGTGCGTCAGCTGAGCTGTGGAAGAGTATGTTTGATCAAGCATGTTGAGCTAATGCTAACATCACAAAGCAATAGTCTTCAAGGGACATAATCTATGCGCCAGCGCCTTCTCAGGACTTGATGCTAACCAGACTTTATGTACACGATTGCTGTACACTAACAATGCCGACTATGCACTACACTAGCAAGGACAAAGTGATAGTGCTTACCAGTGGGGTCAGGTGTACAGCACAGCTGCTGAAAAGCACCATCAGGCCGCAGCATAGCTTGCAGCAGTGCTACTGCTTCACACTGTAGCTGCCTGTTCTCTCCTCTTGCAGATAATGTTCCAGGAACAGTTCTTGGTCCTACAACTGGTCCGTGCAAGAACCGTGCCTCCTGCATTACACCCACAATCTGCAGCAGCGCTGATGCTGGTATAGTTACTGCTACTGCTGCTGCTGACGTGGCACTCTCCGGCGAGTCACCAATTGTGTATCTGCTGTTTCTGTAACCGTTGCTACTGGTGTTAGTGCTGCTGAAAGTGCTGCTGTTCAGTAGCAATGCTCGCAATGCGATGCAGTGCTGCACACAGGCAAGCTCCGCTCTACTATTGCTGCTACTGCTACTGCTGCTGCTACTGCCGCTGTTGCTACTGTCGTCGTACTCTGACGCTGCTGCTGACGTGTCAGCTGACGTGTCGTGTGATGTCACACCTGCGCTGGCGCTGCTGCTGCGCAGGAAGTCAGCGTCGCTGCTAGGAAGCAGTGAGTAGGAGGCGAGCGCTCTGCTACTGTGCCACTGCTGTGGTAAGTTCTGTTTGATGTGTGTGTAGTACGCAATGACATAGTGCGAGTGGACATGATGTACAAGTTTGCAACAGTGTGATCAATTGCTTGTGATATGTAACAGTGGTTCGTGAAGGCGAGTGTGCATGCATTTGAGCTGGTTTTAAAGCAACGATCTGGCTGCGACCTGTCAAATATGCGTTAGCTGATTACACAAATAACGCAGTTGACGAAGACGTAGACAATCACATCAGTCAAGACCTGCAGCACCGCTGTCGCCCCCACAGGGTACATTGATAATGCGCACCTTACAGCTTGCTACAGCATGTACACTCTCAAAACACGATCACGTTGTGAGCACAACCAGGCTGTAAGGCACTGTATGTGTGTCAAGCTACTGCACGCAACTAGCATGAACAAGCTGAAAGGATGCGATATACGTGCTCCGCTGTTCGCGGTGCTCAGTACAGCAGCTACGCAGAGTTTAGTGGCGAACTGAGCACCACTGATACAAATGAGCCACGTAATATCCGCTCCACGCTTGTCTAGCTAATGCTTGCTGACATTAAGCTTGAATCTACAAATTACCTACACCAAAGCAGATTGTACTGCAGTGCAACGTAATATGTGCCTGCGGCGCTGGGGCAGTGCTGCCACTACCGCATGACATCAGTTGAAAGCTGCGAGTAGTCACGGTTAGAAGCTGACTTGAAGGTTAGAAGCTGACTTGAACTACCCACGTTGTGCTTAATTAGTAGCTGTAGAAGCACATACCGCTGAAAAGCTTATGTTACCAGCACCATAATAATAATGCCTCAAAGTGCTGATGTGACACGCCCAGTGCTCTCACTGACAAAAGCCAGATCGTCATTGATAAGTAGCACCGAGTGTCTGACTCAATCAAGACATGCGCGCCGACCACTAACGAGAGCCTGCTGCAATGGTTATGACCGTCAGACTTAACAGTGTGAGCAAGTCAGCTCAGCGTGTCTCATCATGTATGATCGTGCATGGGATGCAAGTGCATGCAAGATGTTTATACGCGGACGCTATGTGTATGTATAAGACCGATTGCAAGTATAGCTGTACAGCAACTGCTCAGATAGGCGTGCTGCAGATCAAGATGACTCGCTGGGCAGTTGTTAACAGCTCAGACTTGCACAAATCCTGCATCACTAGCACGCAAAGCTGTAAGCTCTGCTCAAACAAAGCAGTCATTTGTCAGTGTAGCACACAGACACCACAGCTTCTATACTCATTAGTTCACCTAGCTACAACGAGTGAACAAGTTAAGAACCAGCACTCGTACGTACTTTGGTAACGCAGGTGCTGGGTGCAGCAGCTACACTGCACTTGTAGCAAAGAACAAAGCACCAGCTACTACGCAATGGTACGTAAGGATCGGGTCATACTTGTACAACAGATGCTAACTGAAGTTTAGCTTGACGTGCACACTGCTGCAACAACCGCTAGTGAATAGCATCTAGAGACTACCTTACAGCATCAGCGCCGCTTCATGTCACAGAGTGGTCATGAGCTACGCGCAGCAGAATTGTGATCAAACAGCGCGCAGTTCCTACCATAATGAATACCCAGTCACAAACGAGTCTCTGCAGCCATAAATAGCTACCTCTTACTGTCTAACAATGATGCTTGCTGAACAGTAGATCAGCAAAATGCAGCAAGTATACTCATCGATGACGATGTTACTGCATGTAAATGGTGTGCGCTAGTGACCGCATATTCGTACTCAATGCTACAGCAGCAGCTATGTGAGCTACATACTCACTTATGACGCATGTTCTTCGCATCAGAATGTATGCAAGCCGAGCACCCCTGGTACGCTGAGCATAGCTGTGCTACTTACTAGTTGTGTATGACACCCATGTCAAGTGCTTCAAACAGCCATTGCTCAAGGTGACATACTGATGAAAGCATCAATATGACGTTATGAGAGATGGCTCCCTTCTGGACACTTGTGCAAGTGGCACACCAATGACAAGTACAGTTGCGCTCAGTGCTGTCAATCAAAAGCGCCTTGTTGCACATTGTTGCGCAACTGCATGCATGCAGTTGTGTAATGCATGCAGTTGTGTACAAAGCATGTGCAGCTATTTGCATACTGCAATTGCCAGCTGGAAACGTTGGGCGCCAGATACAAACATTTGAAAGTTGCGCAACTGCCACACTGGCTCATGCTGCCGATAGCACGGACCGCTTGCAACAGCTATATTACAAGTCAAGAGTGACGTTAATGCTTTCGGCACCTGTAGCTAATATTAGCTGCTCAGATTACCAGTGTGTCATAGCTCAGTCAAGTGTGAGTATGCCACGCGCAGCAATGCCACAAACAGAAGCCTAGAGTCTGCAGCGGCCTCTCGCTCACTCTGATGGCCGTCACGGTGATAACTGTTCGACTCAATGGTGTAAGTTCGACTCAACAGTGCAGTACGATGGGTTGATACTACTGTATGTAAACTCCGCACACTCATGCCATGAGTAATGCGAGAGCGTGATTCAAGTGTAACCGTACAGCAACTGCTCAACGCGACATGCTATGACATCGCTAGAATGGCTTGCTGAGCAGCCAAACTGCAGAGTAAACTTGTACAAGTCATACACTACCAGTAAGTACAGCTGCGCTGGTGTTCATTCAAGCAGTCTTGGGCACAAGAAGTTGCAGCGCTTTGCAAATTGCGCTGCCAATTCGTGACGTGGACGCCAGCTAATTGACGCGACTTGGCACTGCATTCGCTTATTATCATGATTTAATATAAACAGCCATCAGTACTGTTATGCAAGTGTTATTCACCTCTTTCGCTTCAAGCAAGCCACAAGTACACGCTGACAGCAAGAAACTGCGCATAGGTGCATCTTCAGCACTGTTAGACAGCAGTGGTGCTACTGCTGCTGCTGCTACTGGCCACGCCCCTGTACATACACAGTGTCGATATACAAATAACAACCAATTAAACTGTACTGTTCGTGTACTGATCATTTCAGGACAGCGGACACACATGCATATACTGTCAGTGCATGCCGCAAGGTACTACAGTAGAACACTTGCAGTAGCGCATGCGCACTAATGGTATCGTTAGCTTGTAAAGGTACTGCAGCATACCTGCAAATAGGGAGCGCAGTTGTTTGATCTTAATACCCTTAGCGTGTAGCAGACCAGCTGACTTCAGTGGCACTTCAGTTGCCTGTAAGTGTACATAGAGCAAACGGACACAAAGTATGTACAGCAACATCCAGTATACGAGTTGATATTTCATACATGTGAAGTAAACGGAGCTACTGGTTGTACTGTACCGCGGGCTTTGCTATCGCGTGTGATAACTGTACGGTAAGTGAGTACCGCATACTACAGAAAGCGGAACACTATTGCTTCACAGCATAACATTGCTGACTGCTACCACTGTTAAGGTAAGGATGAATTATTTACAAATTGGACCACAACATGAACTGTTAACAACTTGAACTGTTATGGTGAGTCACCTTTGGCCACAGCCCTTGTCCTTGCAGCAGCCTCACAGCATCTATGCACAGTGCCAGCCAGTGTAGCTTGAGCACTGGTAGATGGTCTTTAAGAGCATCGCTTATAGCTCGCCGTGCTGCAGCAGATGCTGCTACTACTGTGATGCCACCTGTTGCTACTAGCTGCAGTCCTGCTAGCGTGCTGTATAGTGTGTACCGTGTGTACCCATACATGCAGCAGTGTAAGTGTGTTTACAATCATTAAGTGTTGTGCACTACTACACGTTGATGCATGCGTTACTTGGCAGCCTATGTATGAACGCTGTAGAGCACTTGTAAGCCGCATTGCAGCAATGCATTCCACTGCGCCTAGCTGCTTACAGCCTGAGCTCTCATGACAGTGCGAGCTTTGCATATGTTTGATGACGCTTGCGTCAGTGTAGCGAAACATACGTATGCAAGTAAGACATGGTACGAGTGTGCACATACCGTAGTCGCACAATGCGCTCAGCAAGTGCTACATGAGCTCCAAAGCAGTCAGATGGTTGAACACGTATGCTACCATCTGCTACTGCTGCTGCTAGCGCTACTGCTACTGCTGCATCGTCTGTAATGCTACTGCTGCTGCTACCATTGGCGATGCTTGCAGTGCTGCTACGTTTGCTGCGAGATGTTGCTGCTGTAGAGTGCAGCTCCGCCGGCAGCACTTGCCGTACTAGCCTGGTGACGAACACAGTGCACAATCAGAAGAGCGAGTTTATGGGCTGAATCATCATTAGCAACACTGTCATACTGAAGTGCAAGCTGCAGCGTGCTGTGTGTGATGTGCATCAATAGCGTTACAGCTGCGCCTTCGAGCTTGCATTGCTACATGCACTGCTCCACTGCTTTATTTAGAGTAGTAGTAAGCACAGCAGACAATTGGAGAACAACACCTACCTGCGTAGCACAACCACATCGGTCGCTAGAGCTTCTTGTGCCAACACCTGTATGCAATAGATTGCACAACAGACAGATTTGAATGACAACAAGCAGGTGTCACAAAGCAGCGTAATGTGATGATGATAGCAGCTTTGAGGAGCAGTTTCGCTACAGCAGAAGCGATAGCTGAATCGGTGCGTAGTTAAACAATGCTTCACACGGTAGTACATTAACAGCAACTTTGAGTATTTTAAGTAGTTCTGCAACACACATACCATGACAAGGTTGCAGCCTCTCCGCACAAGCAGTGGCCACAGTGTACATGTCAGCGCCGGCCTTGCAGCACTAGCTATCTGTGCTACGCTCTGCTCTAGTATACGTGCACCAGGTCTGTCCTGCTGCTGTTGTGAGCTACTGTAGGCACTGCTGCTGTCAGCCTCAACATCAGGAGCCTGCAGTACAGCACAGTTGCATAGCATGCATGGTCAAACTTTTCGAATGAGCACTGAAACGTTTGTATATACTGATGTCAAGCTTGCGAGAGCGCAGCAGTATATAAGCAGCAGCTTTATTCATTCAGTAATATCGACACGCATATGTTGTGCATTGATATGCGATAACAGGTGTGCTGAGACAACATGCGTTGCATCACATCAGCGCAAATTTTCTTGCGTATCGAGCAGTTGTGCTTTGCTTCAACAGTAACAGCCAGAGTTACAGTTGCAGCAGTTGCAGCAGTTACAAAATACCTGTGCAAATGCCCTGAGCGTCAGTACTAGCAGATCAACGCCTCCTGCTTGCAGTGCATGTAGCTCACTGTGTATGAACACAGCATTCAGAAGAGAGAAGAAGAAAGGCAACAAATTGTATTCGTCAGTGCAAAGCATACAGCACTGTGCAATGCAGCACGTACGCGCTAAGCTGCTGTGTACATAGAAGTGATACGATGCGTTAGACGCTGGCAAATCGTTGATGGTTGCGACTCAATAGCTATATGTAAAGAGTAAACAAGGTAGTACTATCGCATATCTATTACATCACTGGACTACCTGTCATCAGTAGAGGCTGTTGCAGCAGTAACGGCTGTCGACAGCAAGTCTTCAAGGAACAAGCACATGCACTGTAAGCACTGCTGCCACGGCAACTGCTTGCTAATACTGCTGCTACTACTGCTACTGCTGCTAGTACTACTGGCAGCACTGCTAGCAACTGCAGCAGCGTGCTTCAGAGCTGCTGCTGACACTGCTTGCCTCACAGCCTTTACATCAATCTGCAGCAAAAACGATAAACATTTGCAAATCAATGTATAATGTACAATGAGCTGCACGTCGTTGAACGCACGCTCAATGTACACATCATAGTGTACAACCCAACAAGTAGATACTACAGCATATCGCTGATGTGCTGATGTGTCACTGAAACTATTAAAGGAAATTTGTCTTCAAATTAGTGCTGAAAATGTAGTAGTATATGATAACAGTGGCGTGTCACACCTGTGTTATCCTAGGGTCATTGCTGGCAGCCAGAGAGCGCATGACTGATAGACAGCACTTGACAGCCGCTAACTTAACCTGCAACCGAGTGTATGCAATATATACAATTACGCACACAGTAATGAAAAGCGCGTGGTCAGCATTGTTGCGGTGAGGTCGCAATACAGCGTGGTCTGTGCCAGCCACTGAGGATGTCACGAGCTCGATCAAACACGTGGCTTCTGCGATGAGCTGCAGCTAACGACTCGTGTACAATAGCAGTATATAGCAGCATTTGTCTATGATAAGGACAAGTGTATCACCTGCCACCGCACACTAGCCAGGGGCGCAACAAGCTCAGCTAAGGTTCTTCGTGCAGCATTACAGACCCCTATCCACTCCTGACTGCTGCTGCTGCCACTTGTCAAAGAGCCACGATTTCTGCTGTTGGACAGTGTGCTAGTTCCAGTAGTTGAAGTTGACACGCCTTCTTCAACATCATCTGCTTCTCCCTGCTCTTGTGTGATATGGCATTTTTAGACATTTGACATTCAGTACAGTGCTATACGCATGCATGTACAGCAGCATGAGCTGTATTGACCACAGCTGCACAAGACATATGCTAGCACAGTACACTGTATTGCACTGCATGCATAACAGTGCACAGCAGCTGCATCTTTCAGTACTGCTGCACTCCAAGCTCTTGCCACATGCTAGAGTTTTCACACTATGCTAAGTGTAGATAACATGCATACTAGTGCTAGCTAACAACTCAGTTAAAACTAAAACTATACCTCTGCAGCTGAGGGTGCGCTGTTACTGCTGCTAGCTTTACCAGCACCACTGCTACTACTAGCATGACCACCAGTTCCCATCAGCAGCGTCTTACCAAACAGCAGCCAGTGTAGTGGCCTGTGTGCTGCTGTCTGATCCCAGGTCACTATGACATCTATACAAGAGCTCAGCTCCGCCACCTAATTGCACAATACATCGTGTTTGAGATGCACAGTATCAGTTTTCGTTGTATATAATGTGATAATGATAGGCAGCAGTGTGAGCACTTGCATGTACTGAAGGCATTTACTACTGAAGTGATACGCAACCTTCACAAGCATTGAAGTGCAACAGCAGGCGCTTGAGTAGTAGTGACATTGAAGACATCAATATCTTGGAAGGACTTACAGTTCTTCTCCAACGTTCAAAGTGACGCTCCACATCTCTACTAAGGACTACCCCTCTCCAGTAGGGTGCACCTCCCCAGGTACTGCCCCCTGTTACACGCTCTAGGGCTGCAAACAGCGGCACCTGCATGTACATTGTGATATAGATATATGTTGTTTACGAGTTGTGCGTCACAGTGAAAAGGGCGTATAGTGTCAGCTATCAGCTCAACTGTATAGAGCTCAGAACTGCTGCAAGTGCAACGGGGTGCATGCAACGGTGTGCATCCAGTCATCATGCTTACACTATAAGGCGACGCTGCAGTGTGTAGTCTGCTGCTGTGTAGCACCTGCTTGCAGACTACATTGTAGAAACTACTATCTCTTTTTACTGTAGTATACTTTGGTATCAAGTTCAGATCTATTGCTTAGTGTACCTCAGCTTCGTACAGTTCTATAGCAGCAGGTGAGCGTGATGCTACTATCTTAAGACAGCCTGCTGCAGCTGCTACACAGTCTGGTGATGTCTTAGATGGCTCTCTCAGTACTCCTAGTATCAGTGGCATTGCTCTGTGTATAGGCATTGCAGCACAGTGGGTACATCAGTGTGAGGCAGCGATAGTACAGTGCAGTCACTGAACGGTTGCTGCCTTGATCAACAACGACAGTACTGCCACAATCAAGTTCATGCTATGCTTCATGATAATTACTACAAGCTCAAACTCACATGATGGTCATGTCCAGCTATATCATTACTACAGGTATGGCAGCGGCGGAGCTGTTATTGACGCACTAAAGAAACGGTTATTGCAACTGTCAGTGGTGATTCACCTCGGTAGTGCCCCCGGCAAATGCTCTGGCGCCAGCATGGCCAGCACTTCGACGAACTGTATGCACTCACGGCACACCCTGGCGTCGCCGCTGCCACTGCTGCTGCCACTGCTGCTACTACTGCTGCTGCCAGTAGCGTAGCCACACAGTGCAGACCAGAGTGCAACCAGCCTGCGCAGAGGCGCGTCACCTGCTTGCAGAGACTGCAGTGTAGGAAGGAGCGTCCTTGCCAATCCTACAAGTGCAGCTACTAGTCCTACCTGATATTCATATGTATTAATGTTGTATGTGGGCACGAACAAGGTCATGCAACCAGTTTGTAATGGGGGATTGCAGGCACTGATTTGCACATATAATGCAGACGAGCATGTGCTGATGCCCCAGAGTAAGAACCGCAATGCTTACACTGCACATAGTACATACGCTATGCCCTATCGAACACACGCACTCCTAACACAAGAGTTGCGCCTATAGTCTGCGTTGTGCGCACACGTGCACTGCGGAGCACATCAAGCACCATCGCATAGTAGAAGCATACTACTAGTATTTACTACTTCAACATGCTGTGTGCTGTTGCATACCTCCTCTGACATAGCAGACTGTCCTCCGTGCTCAATGCCACTGGCACCAGGGTTCAGCTGTGCTACAGCAACTTTAGCAGCAGCAGCAGGTGTCCATGCACCTAGCACATGTGCTTCGAGCAGCTCTACGATGCCGTTGCACCACTGCAGTGCACTCTGCACCTGTTGTTATGAGTAGCATGCCGGTCAGAGATGATGTTAGGGGTTGTGTGCTGTGTATGGTGTTAGCAGAGCAGTGTGCTGTGTGCTATGCAAAGCACTTGTACATGTTCATGTACAGCCACAGCTTGCAGTGTGCACGCAAAGGTACACTCAACTAACACAAAGCTCTATGGCACAAGCTTAGTGTTTGGTGCAGCCAACCGTGTAACTACAAATGCATAGCACGCAGTGGTACTAAGATTGTAGAACATGCAAGTGTGTGTATGCTTGTGCAGTGCAACATCATATGTGATGATGTACATGTACCTGTGAGTAGCCAGTAGGCCTGTCCTCAGATGCACGTACAAGCATACCGACAGTGTGCATACCCCACGTTCTAGAAGGTTGCGGAACGTCTCCTCCTACCGCCTGTTCCGCACATACAAACAGAGAATAGTTTAGACAGAGCGTTGAATGAGTGTTAGCATTAAAGCCGTCAGTGCTGCGCGCTTTCGGCTCCATATAAGCGCTGTATACATCAGCCTGCTTCGAGTGTTGTCACCAGCTCTCAAACCTACAATTGGAAGTACATAGTGATAGTGCTACTACGTGCAATACACAGTGACAGCAAAATTACACACGTGCGGTGTAACCAAATCAAGGCTCACACACATGCATGAATGCGCGCATACAACAAGCAATCTCTCAGAATGGTTCGAACCGTTCTAGGCACCTACCAGAGCTCTCTGCACATCGCTCCAGAACCAGGCTACTAGCACACCACTGCCCATGCTGCGTTTGATAGCGGCAAGTGCAAACAGGGCACCAGCTCTACGCACTGCAGCACTGCTAGGGGCATCCACTGTGGGGGTAGTAGTCGTTGATCGGGGGGCTAGTGAAGGGCTAGGGGAGGGGGTAAGAGAGGCTCCATCCTTGCGCCTAAGTATCTCCAGCAGTGCTTGCACTAGGTAGACTGCGAAGCCATCGCCGATCTGATTGTAGTAGTGGTGTTGTTGTTGTTGTGTGTTTGGCGTTTAGATCACAGCAAACAGCAGTGTTGACAGCATGTTCAGAGCAGAACTCAGCAGTACAAACCAGCGCATGGACTACACAGCAGCACAAACACGCTAGGCTATGTCAGTGGCGCAATGATTGGTGCAGGTACAAGAAGGACAGGATGCTGCAGTGGTAGATAGTGCTTAACTCAAGCTTGCGAACAAAACTGCCACAAGCAACTATATGAGTTGTAATATGGGAGTACACATACCTTAGCTGCCATAAGAGCCATGCCTTCAGCAGCAGCGCGCCGTACAGTGGGAGGAGGTGCAGCTAGTAACTCTAACAGCATCTCTCTTGCACGAGACACCCATGGCAGCTCAACGTTGTGCCTGCGTGTACATGGCGGTGTGCGGTAGCACATGGTT
>AXNI01018460.1:0-11327 GCA_000498555.1 Heterococcus sp. DN1 | reverse complement strand
GGGGACTGTGATGCTAGTGACCTGCCACTATGATCACTACTGTTACTGCTGCTGCATGACCTATCTCTGCTGCTCTTTGCACTGTCTTTGCTGCCAATACCAACAGCCTTTAGAGCTGATGATACTGCATCTACAGCATCTGTCCATACTACACTGCCATTACTAGGTGCAACAGTAGTGCTAGCAGTAGTGGTAGTGACGCTGCCACTGCCGCTGCTGACACTGCTGCTGCTACTGCTGCTGCTACTGCTGCTCACGCTGTTGCTGTGCGCCACAGCGCTGTGACCGTCTGCTACTGTTGCTGGCTGTGCAGCTGGTACTGCAACAGTGAAGTTCTCTTCATCATCACTGTCACTCTCACTGTCAAGGTCAAAGCTCACAGCGCTGCCCTTGCGCGCATGCTTGCGGACCACAGTAGCAGTGCTGGTGTTGCTGTCAGCATCATTGCTCACACTAGTTTCACTAGCATTGCTGATGCTAGAGCCACGGCTAGCACTGCGATCACCACTGCGCAAAGGCTCACTAGTAACAGTAGTCTCTGCAGTAGCAGTACTGCAGTAAGCACGGCTTTGCTCTGCACTAGGCTGCAGCACAACAGGAGGAGCACGTGCCCTTAGCTGCCTGAACAGCCCTACATCCATAGAATCACGCCTCTGCAGCTTCTGTGTTGATGATGTAGGTGACAGTGAAGGCACAGCTCTAGTACCCTCATCATCCAGTGGCGTGTCACTGTCAGCACTGTTGTCCAGCTGCTGATCATTGATCTCAAGCACAAGCGGGCGGCCTTGCCCCCCTGCAGCAGCTGCTGTTGCTGCTGCTACTGCTGCGTCACTAGTAGTGACAACTATCTGTGTCACAGACACTGTTGCAGGTGCTGCTACAGCTGCTGCAGCAGAGGTCTGATCACTGACGTTGATCTCAACATCCACTACTTCTTCCTGCACAATGTGAGCGCCTTCTCCAAAGAGGTGGTCATCACTGAAGCTGAAAGGGCCACCACTAACAGGCCCATGCTGCTGATGCTGTTGCTGCTGTTCTGCAGCTGCTGCAGCTGCTGCAGCTGCTAGTGTCACACTGACACTGCCTCGTCGCGCNNAAGCCTGAGCCTCTCAGTCCTAGCAATGTAGGAAGGGTCTTTAGTGATGACCTCAATGCACCCATCATCTACTAGTAAGCATGCAGACATAGCACCTTCTCCAAGGTGGTGGTCCTTAGAGGTAGAGAACACTGTTAGAACACGCCCTCCTTTACTGACAGTGATGCCTTCAGCAGTCTTCTCATGTGCTCTAATGATATAGCCCATGTCATGCTCTTCAAGGAACTCTTCAACAGCTGCTTGTCCAAAGCACTGTGCTGTACTACCACGAGGGTTAGCACCATAGCCTCTAGCATCCATACGGCCTTCGTCCTGTAACCATCATCAATGCGCAGTGCAACAGTAGCAGTGAGCACAATGGCTAAGTCCACAGCTGTAACTGAGAGCTTGCTGATTGTAGTAGAGAGGCATATAGAGCATTATGCAGACACAGGTGTACTGAAATGCAGGATAAGCTAGATTAGTAAAAGCAATCACCTGTGTCTTAGCTGGATCTGACCATAAGCACTCATAAGCAACACGTGTCAAATCAGGATCTTCACATGGGTAAGGTGGTGATACAGCAGCTGCTACTGGTACACGCTGTATACTCTCTATCTGACTCATACCTGGACGAGGCCGTGGCAGTCCACCTATATACATACAAACACATAATGAATAACAGCGGTAGTATACAGATTGCTCAAATCAGCTAGCCGTACTAGTGATGTGATGTGACTGCTGCAGAGCATTGCATGTGCCTAAATAGTCGCGTGTATGATGGTACGTAATGCATTGAAAGAGATGTGCTGCGCTTAAATATCACTCACCGTGGATGCAGAAGATGTCATTGTCAACCACAGCTGCAAGTGGCAGCCTGTCAAACACTTGATTGACAACCTCCCACAGGAATGTGCCTCTTTCATGACCAAACCTGTCCTTACATTGCCATAAGAAGCTACCTTCACCATAGTAGTCTTCCCATGAGTTCACATCTCTTAGCTCATGATTACCTCTCAGCAAGAAGACCTTGCCAGGAGCTTTCACCTTCATTGACAGCAGGTAGGCAACGCACTCTAGAGAGTGCATGCCACGATCAACATAGTCACCTAGAAACAGGAGCCGTCCTGGTGTCAGCTTAATGCCCTTGTTCCAGATGTTCTCACCGAAGAAGTGCAGGTCATCCAGGTTGCCGTGTATGTCACCAAAGACATGGCAGGGAGACTGCACGTACAAGCAGCGGGGCTCCTTCTCAAAGAGGCCTTGCGCTTGCTCGCACAGTGCCATCAGGTCAAGAGCAAACTGCTTGCCGCGGAAGTACGCGATGTTACCAGATGGGTCATCAAGGCGGGCCAGCACCTTGTCTGGCACGGTCTCTCTAGGCGTGAAGAGTCCAGCTAGTATCTCAGCGCTGGCAATGCTGCTAGCAGTGCCCCGCATGTGACGCCTCCCAATCTTGCCCTGGTGACTTACGACGTGATGGCTCATCTTTGAGCCAAGCTCGTTCTTCGTTCTCACAACATGGCGCTTGCGCACAGTCGCCTCTTTGAGCCGTGCTACCTCACTGAGCAGAGATGCATTCTCTCGCTTGAGAGCTTCTATCAGGGTCACGGGGTCAACTGGCTCCATTGTCTGACCAGCTGCAGCAGTCTTCCTGCTTTAGCGCTGCTGCTGGTTTGATAGGGGTAAAATCTTGCGCACGGAGCTCGCAGATCGTCTCACAGGACTAGATGTCAGATCATCATCATGAACTGAGTAGGAAGTGGTGTAATTTGCAGGCTGCTCACTGCGCGCAGATGTTTGTGTGTTATTTGCTCGATATGGATAACCAGGAGCCAGGCACACACTCGTGCCACTGATCACAACTTGCGCGCACGAAAAGAGCCGAAAAGTGAACGCATGAGAGGAGGCACGCGTTTTCCGTGTATTTTGGGTGCAAAGCTCTGAGGGCTGGGATTGAGTAGAAGGATGAGCTCGTCGGAGGACGATGTACCTCTGGCTCAGGTCAAAGCCAAGTCGAGTGCAGCAAAAGCTGCCAGCAAACCTAAAAAAGCTGTGAACTCTAAGGCAGCGCCCAAGAAGCAGGCAGCAGCAGCAGAGGACGCTTCAGAGGATGACAAGCCTCTGAAAGAAGCAGGCAAGAGCAAAAAAGCAGCTGCTGCGGGCGGCAGCTCTGATGATTGTGATTCAGAGGATGACAAACCTTTGAAAGCAGTTGCTAAAGGCAAGAAAGCAGCAGCGGCAACCAATGGTACGGCTAGCAATGGCAGAGCAGCTGCAGCAAAGAAGAAGCCAGTGTACAAAGAGGACAGTGAAGAAGAGAGCGATGATGACAATGACTTTGTGAAAACAAAAGCTACAAAGAGCAAACCTAAAGCAAAGCGCAAGCGACAGGAGGACTCCGATGATGGTGCTGACGAAAGGTAACCAATCAATGAACTCGTTGCTCGTTTACTTCTTTATACCACTAGGGATTCACGCTACTAGGGATACAGCATTGTGATATCAACCACTACACACTTTTGTCTGCTGTGCCTATTGCAGTGAGGACGAGGACGATGAAGCATTTGTTAAAAGCAAACCTAAAGCTAAGCCGAAGAAACCTGCTGCAGCTGCTGCAAAGGCAAAAGCAAAAGCAAAGCCTGCTGCAAAGAAAGCAGCAGCTAAGCCTCGTAAGCCTAAGAAGGAGCAGGCATCTGATGATGATAATGATGATAAGGATAATGCTGCTGATGATAGTGATACAGCTAGCACACCTAAGCCTAAGAAGAAGAGAGGTGCTGCTGCAGCTGCTGCTAATGACAGCAGCACAAAGAAAGCTAAGAGTGAGAGAGGCGGACCTAAAAAATTCAAAGACAGCACTAAAGCTGAGAGGCTTGATCAAGCTATGAAGGTATATACACACTACATATACACACTAAATCATACAATACTCATTGTACTCAGTCACTTTACGCTGTATCACTGCAGCATACAGTGTATGTATACTCAGCGTATGTGCTGTGTGTGCTAACAGGCATACAAGTGGTGGGAGGAGCCTGAATTAGAGGCAGGACGTCAGTGGAATCATTTAGAGCATAATGGTATGATGTTCCCTGATGAATATGTACCACATGGTATACCACTACTATATGATGGTGAAGAGATAGAGCTTACTGCTGAAGATGAAGAGTTTGCTACATTCTATGCTGATGTACCACTTGATGGGCCACAGGTATGTGTATGTGTAATACTATTAGTATAGTATTAGTTTTAGTAATACAACTGATCATTACTCAACCAAGTCTACCAGCCACACTGCGCTGCGCATGTTAACTGTAAGACTAGTAGTGCGTCTCAGTAGTACCTGGCGTTTGCGTAAGCACACATTGCAAGCGTTACATAAAAACAGTGTTCATGAATAGTAGTAAACATTATGGATAACTTCGCGTACTCACTGTGTTAGCGCTGTCGCCTCTCATGTGACTTGTACTACAGCTTGGTGACCCAGAGACAGCAAAAGTATTCTCAGCTAATTTCTTTAGAGATTGGCAAGATGCATTAGCAACTGGACATCCACTCAAGAAAGGAAGTCTAGCAAAGTGTGACTTCACAAAGATAAGAGATCACTTAAAACAGCAGCGTGTCATCAAAAAGGCTGCTACAGATGAAGAACGAGCTGCTACTAAAGCTGAAAAGGTACAATGACATATTATACACATGAAACATCATCTATCATATCCATGTGCTGCATAGTGTAACAATGCAATAGTAACTGTGCTGTCTAGTATGACAATGTTATAGCAATTGTAGATAGTTGTATGACTGCGAAAGTTATAATGCAAGCAGCTTTTATAGCGTTGAACACATTTCTAAAAGTATAGCATGTATGCTGATGTTCTAGTTGACAGCTGGTAGCCTCATAATACGAATATGCCTGCATGTCTCTACTCTGATGTGAGTTCGTATACATCAAGATGGCTTACACATTATGCTACACATGATATGCATATCTGCACATACACATCAGGATCGACGACTGCATCAGTATGGTTTAGCTATAGTAGATGGTCACTTAGAAAAAGTAGGTAACTATACTATGGAACCACCTGGTCTGTTTAGAGGTAGAGGTAAACATCCTAAGACAGGTCAAGTCAAAAAGAGAGTATACCCTAGTCAGGTCAGTATCAGTCTTAGACATATCAGCTATTCATACAGGCTCCTAAAGTAATGATATTAATGCATGCTGCTCATCTGTGGTTCTGCTCTGTGTCAGTGCTGATGTCAGTCTACATGAGCTTGTGCGCATCGATGGTCATTACGTGAACTTCACTCTCTTTGACATCAGCATCAGTAGCGTTGTTTCATGTGTGCAGTGCACTTGCTGTAGCTATGTAACTGAGTTATACTAGCATCGCCACTCACAGACCATCACACCCCTGTTACTACTACTGTGTACTATGCTGTACTAAACAGGTCACAGTTAACATTGGTGAGGATGCTAAGATACCTATATGCCCTGTACCTGGCTTTGCATGGGGTGCTATACAGCATGACCCTGCTGTATCGTGGCTTAGCACTTGGAAAGAGAATGTAGCTAACATGAACAAGTATGCACAGCTGTCAGCTAGCAGCTCATTCAAAGGCAAGAGCGACAAGTCAAAGTATGACAAAGCCATGAAGCTGAAAGGCTACATCGGTGCCATTCGGCGAGACTATGAGGCAGGGCTCAAGAGCAATGAGAAGGTGACCCGCCAGCTGGCAACGGCCATGTGGTTCATTGACAAGCTGGCACTGCGTGTAGGAGGAGAGAAGGACGCTGGTGAGGAGGCAGACACTGTTGGCTGCTGCACACTACGTGTAGAGCACCTTACATTTGGCACTGCAGAGGGCTCACAGGAGGTAGAGCTAGAGTTCCTTGGCAAGGACAGCATGCTCTTCAAGCAGACAGTAGACTTTGATGCCCACGGTGACATAGGGCAGCGTGTGTTTGACAACCTGAAAGCCTTCTGTAGGAAGAGGCAGGGCCCTGATCAAGTCTTCCAAGAGATTGATCCTATGATACTGAACAAGCACCTGCAGTCATTGATGCCTGGGCTGAGTGCTAAGGTGTTCAGGACATACAATGCTAGTGAGACACTGCAGCTACAGTTGCCTACTGGTCAAGCTCTAGCTGGTATGGAAGTACAAGCTAAGGTAATGCTACTGCTATGCTAATTGTCATACACTTGCTATACTTATGTGCATACACACTAGACATGTATGCATGCGCTAGTAGTATGCTATACAGCACAGTAGAATGCCATGTAGAAGTATCAGTTTATACACTAATAACGTAGTTGCTGTGAAATAGCATACACTATCAATGCACCTTCTGGTCTATAAGCTTACATATTCTCATATAAGTATGTGTCAATCCGCGCATGCTTTTACTGTCACACACGCTACAGGTCGTTGAGTACAATAATGCTAACCGCGAGGTAGCTATCTTATGTAACCATCAACGCACTGTGAGCGGTGCTATGCAAAAGAACTTTGAGAATCTACAAGAGAGGCTTGACACTATTAAAGCACAGCGCAATGAACTAAAGCAGTGGAAGAAGCTTCTTGAAGAAGGCAAAGGCAAGAAGATACCACTTAAAGGTAGTAAAAAAGATGGTGATGATGAAGACCCTGATGAACAGGTGATACTACTATCAACACTGTTGACTTCAAGACCGTTCAGCTGTAAGCAGTATGTGTATATCAACTTGCAGTACTTTCACTTGTAACACACTGCTCTGTCATTGGCACGCTTGTGCATACCAATCAGACACTCAGAAATGTTCTAGCTGGCGTGTCTGTCAGCTCTTACCCATAAGTCTCGTGCTGTTATCATCACATACATTGAATGCAAACTCACAACAGGTGAAAGCAGCAGTAGCAGCAGCTAAGAATGCTAAAGCTAGTGCTACTACTAGTGAAGAGAAAGTAGCAGCAACACATGCAGCAGATGCAGCAACTAAACTAAAGAAAGAAGTTGCTCTCAAGAAGTTTGCAGGCTCACACATGTTTGTTAACACACCAAGTGCTGATCAGCTTGACAAAAAGATAGCTACATGGACAGGCAAGATCAAAAAGAATGAGGTTGAGCTACGTGACAAAGAGCAGAACAAAGAGGTAAAGCACTCACGTACAATGTATTATTAGTACATGTACAATGTAATAATACATTGTACATGTAATCGATGATCATTTGTCAAAGCGCGCTGAGAATGAAGTAATCTCACAGGGTGATTGTAAAGCTGTATCACACAATTCTGCAGTATCACGATGTATAACCTTGTATTGTGCATGTTTTTCACACATCAGCGCTGGTGGCTACGATCTAGTAACATGACATTGTACATTGTGCACTACTGCTGTGTAATGCGTGCTGACACTGCACCACAGGTGTCTCTTGGCACCAGTAAGATCAACTACATGGACCCTCGCATCAGTGTAGCGTGGTGCAAGCGCAATGAAGTGCCTATTGAGCGCATCTTCGCTAAGACACTGCGTGACAAGTTTGTGTGGGCTATGAATGTGCCGCCTGACTGGAGGTTTGACTTTGACACACTGAACATACCTGTCACAGCAACGCCTGCTATTCCAGCTGCTGTTGCTGCTGCTGCTGCTAGCGGTGTGCTGCCTGCACACAGCGGTGCTGACACACCTCCACGTGTTGCTGCAGCTGTGCAAGCTGAAGTGCATGAGTCTGTAGTGCATGAAGCAGCAGAGAAGCTCAAGAAGAGGCAAGGGCCAGCATGTGAGGCACCAGCTAGACTTACAGCTGTAAAGAGTGCAGACAACGGCAGCGGCAGTAGTAATGGCAGCAGCAGTGTTAGCAATGGTGCTGGTAGCAGTAGCAGTAGTAGCAGTGTAGCAGCAGATGCAATTGCTGCTACTGTGTCCGGTACTGCTGCAGATGATTCAGACGAGGCTGAAGCTGAGCTGTAGCAATAGTAAACAACGCGTTGCAGACAATGGTACAGAGTACAAATAGTAGTGGAAGTTGTGGTCGGGTGTTGTGGGATTGGTTATTGAGTGTTTTTTGTTACCCTGTGACCATCATCAAGAAGCAAAAGTGTGTTGAAACAAAGCAGTGTAGCTCTCCAAGTTGCTGAAGCATAACTACAGCAGCTACTGCTTGGAACGTTAGAGTTGTATCAGTTGCAGCTGTGCCAAGGTAGTAACAGGAATGCGCTACAGTACGCGAAGTACACCTGTGGCACCTGGTCAACTGATGCTTTCTGCATCACACAAATTGTTGTGTCAAGCACAAGCACAGACCCCATACATATACAAACACATGACAACCACTGGTGTTCAACTGCTGCTGTACATGTGTCGTTCAACTGCTCGGCCCCTTCCAAAACCATAGGCTCAGTGTGGCACCTGGAGAAAAACAGCTGAACGAAGCTGCAGCCATGGGTGGCATGTTTGATGATGAAACGTTGGCTTGGTGGTTGCCTAGCTCGTATGTCGCTATCATATCCTTATGGTACCTGTATCCTGCTATGAAGAGAGTCAGAGCAACAGTGAGAGGCAAAGGCGCCGCTGTGGTGAATGATCTATTGAATGGCAATGCAACTGAGCCTCTGCTCTCAGATAACTACTTTAGAAATGCTGCTGGGACTGAGAACGACGATGGGACTTGGATTGGTAGAGAGCCTGAAGCTGCTGATGGGCCAGGCGACTACGCAGTCACAGGTACATCACATATAGCTCTGTTCCCATCTAAACATACGTACTATATACTTCAATCACACATGGCAAGCGTACTGTGCTATCACTTACTCGGTGCTTTCAACTAATATTGCAATCACCCTCTTGTTTATGATCCTGCAGCAACTGGTACGTTATGGGCGACGCTAGCATTAGCGTGGCCAGTATCACTCTATCATGCAGTGAAAGCAGTACTAGCAATAAGCGGGCTTGGTGGTGCAGACAAGTCCATTACACTGCACACAGTATTAGCTGTTGCATGGGCAGTAGGAGCACTGTGTCGTAATGCTGATTATTGGTATCACAGTCCTGAGAGGCTAGGGCATCCTCATGATGGTGCTACTAATAGCGAATACAGAACAGTTGCCAGTTTGCCTAAACGCAGAAAGATGTGGCCATGGCTATTTCCATTCTTCAACCTGGCTTTCGTAAGTGCACTACATTTGACATTGCTTAAATTGCATACTACGTTGTGAAACTGACTGCAAGAGCTCGTATAGTTCATGCTTATCTATGTGTATGTGGTTATTTACAGCTTGCATGAAATCTTTCAGCTGCACTGCACTGGTGACCACCTACCAGCTACAATAGTGCTAGCGCTTAATTACATGTCATTTAACACAAGCTTTTGCGGTGCACTGTTTTCATACGCACACATTGCTCTAGGTGACAGCAATAACACGCTATATAAAGGAAGACAATGGTGGTAGAGGTGGTGCAGGTGGCTTTATGAACTACATTAGTGATGATAGATTTATTGAAGTGATAGCTACTGCTGTCTGTCTAGTCACAGTTTCATATAGCTCTATTGTAGGCAGTAGAGTAATAAGGCTCCATCATGCACCTAATCCAGAGTTCAAGGTAAGCCAATTTTATTTCACTGTTATACATGCAAACTAGTTCTACAAAGCAATCTCATACAGTATATTGTTCAAGCTTGATGCGCAGTGTATGCTAGCGCACTACTATATCAGTGCATGTGACTGTATTATGTAGATGTCAGCAACATGCAAGACAAACTGGTTGTACTCCAAGCTACAAGCCTTCAAACTGCAGGCTAATCACTTGCTGTGCACTCTGTGCAACACCGCATAACATACAATATTCTGCACATATACATATACAGGCTGGTATACTATCAGCAGCACTGTTCAGCTGGTTCACACCAATCATAGTACTAGGCCAAAAGAAACAGCTTGATCTGAATGATCTGCCACACCAGAATACATGGGATCGGAGTGCATTTGTATGGTACATGTTCAGTAAAACTGCACACTGTAAGACATGGTGGGGCACAGGCAAGAGCAGTCAGAAAAGCTCAGTACCAGTAACTTCAACATCAACTACAAGTGATACGCCTACTTCAACTTCAACAGCAACAACACCAGTTCATGAAGCTGGCTTAGCACTGAGACTGTTCAGGTTGAACAGAGATCTTTTCATAGCACAGGGTACCTGGCAGTTTGTAGCAACTCTGAGTGAGTTCACAAGCCCTCTGGCTATGCAACAGATTGTTGACTTTGTGAGTGGCTACAAGGGTGGTGCTGTGAATGCTAGGACAAGCTTCTTTGTAGCACTGCTGTTTGTTGGCCCTGTCATACAAGGCATTGCTGATGCAAGGAACTTCCATATGGGTAAGTAATTGTATATACTGTATAAATGTTGACATTTATGTTTTTCAGCATTTTTTTTATGTTTGGATTGTAGTATACTCATTGTAAGCATACATAATGCACTGCAGCGCTCGTTTTATGCATGTAGTCCCTTGTACATTGCAGATGACTACCATCAACAGGTGAATCATAGTTTTCAATTTGTACATGTTTATCTATCTTTTCGCCTGCTCTGCGGTGTTACAGGTAGACGTATTGGTTGTAGGGTGAGATCAGCGTTGGTAGGTGCAATCTTCAAAAAATCACTGAAGACTGACATGAGTAGTAGCTCCTTCAGCTCTGGTGAACTGACTAACTTAATGAGTGTTGATGCTACATCTGTGTTAGAGTATGCATGCTACGCACACTTCATATGGACATCAGCACTTAGTATAGCCATCAGTGTAGGTAAGTACAGCACTCAGACTAACTACAAGTGCCACTGTGATGCTATGACGTACGTACGTGCCATCATACTGTTGTTGCATGCGATCACAGCATGTAATGAGAGTTTACCACTTGTTGTGCATTGCTAGCGTGTATGCATGCACATGTATGCACTGTCATACAAAACTCTGCATTGCAGACCCGAGCACCCCTTGATGGCACACGACTAGTACGTTGCTCGTACACAATGCTGATGCTTGTAGCGCTTGTACATGTAGTCACACACTTCATATGCGCTGCATTGTTGTACTGTTGTGTGCACTGTTTGTGCAGGCTTTCTGTTCTATGTACTTGGTGTGTCAGCAGTTGGTGGCCTAGCCTTCATGTTACTTAGCATGCCATTAGGTAAATGGACAGCTACTAAAACACAGGTAATAGCACTAACATTAGTAACTGCATATAGTCATTGATTAGCACATGCTTTTTTT
>AXNI01018367.1:0-15825 GCA_000498555.1 Heterococcus sp. DN1 | reverse complement strand
TCAAGAGAGCTCGCGCATTGTATACACAGTAACATCGGCATAACTATGCTAACATCCACTAAATGTAGCATCACACATATTGACTGAGTATTGCATGGACAAAGCAACTGTAACACAACACTATTGTTCGTTGTGATAATATAGCTTGTGTGTGTACTTACCCACTGAATGGTATATCTCTTAAGAAACAAGCAGCAGCACCTCTATATAGCCCTACTACACCAAGGCCTCGTACTATCTCAATAGCACTTTGTTGTTTTGGTAATGGTACTTTACCAGCTGCTTTAGCTAGTGTATATGTTTCACCTTGCATTTGTAACCTGATCTTTGTGATCTCCAGCGGATTCTGCATGGTAATGATACATAGTGGCATTCATATATATGTATGTATGTATGTACGCGTTCGCATTGATTACTGCAGCTGCATTGGCTAGGCGATACGAGCAATACTGTAGCACAGTACTCAGTTACATGTGCGATGCTATACAAACAACACCTGCTGCACATGACTCTTTGCTCAGTATATGTATACAGGCGTGAAGTATATGCAAGATATTCATGTTTACAAACATGCTCATAAGTTCAAAAGTGTGAGAATATGACTTTTGAAATGCATACGCATCACTTACAGTGAATACAACTTGTGAAGCACCAGCACCACATCCAGCAAGTACTTCTAATGGAAAGAATATCTTGTCTTGACCACTGAGTTTATCCTTATTAGTGAAAGCATCTCGTAGTAGATCATTCACCTGTGCAAACATTGTAACAACGCAGCCAGCTCAATCAGCACAATTGATACCATGACCGTGTATTAACAGCATTGCATCTGCATGCACGATATGATGTAACTTTGAAAGAATAGTGTACAATCAGAATGATATGTACGTTGTTGTAATTACTACAGTGTCACAGCTACATTGCAATACATAGCAGTGCTGTATGTTAGCGCTTGCAGCATAGTATTCAGTATACAAGAGCACTGTATCGCCAACAACATAACACCTATCACACAGTTACAACAGATACAGTTACAACTTATACAGTTACAATATACTGCAAGTACTTACAGTAAGTTTGATAGCTTTTTCAGGTGCAACACCAACTAACTGTGGCAGTAGACCTCTATATAGACCTTTGAAACCTTCATTTCTAAAAGTCTGTCTGAAGCAGTCCAAACTGTTTTTATACAATAACTTGGCTACTCCATCTGCTGTCGCTGCTGGTGCTGATCGCTGATTCTGCATACGTGTCTTACAAAGATCTGTGCATAGCACAACATTACAGATGTATACACGTATTGTACAGCATAACGTAGAAGTGTGTTACTGCTACTGCTTTCATGCTTTCACACACTGGTTAGTGCCGAAGTAAGCTAGCTATACATAGGACAAATGTATATACTACTGGTTTACACGCATCACAAGTGGTAGCGTTGTGCGAATAAACAAGCTATTCACCGAGCTATTCACAATAGCACTTCAAGTCCCACGGGGTTTTACTGCTACTACCTCCTTACACCAGCACACATACATATTAAGCACAATACTACTTTTGATTGACAGCTGCTAGAATAACAATATGCTTGTATACTTGTATATAACTTGTATGTATGCCACTTACCAATAGGATACACAGCACTAGCACCAATACCACCAGCTATAGCACCTAACAGAAAGTGTGCACAAAAGTCTGTTATCCACTCTATCACAGCATTGTCACTGCTATGGCCTTTACTGCGCCGTTTCTTAGCAGCAGCAGTTTCAGAACTGGACGTTTCAAACAGTTCATCACTGCCGGGTGGTGGTGCAAATGTAATCCTTCCTTGTCTCCCCTTAATAGCTGTCAGAGGGGCTACAGCTGATGCACCAAGCACCTGCTTTACATCTGTACCATCTATAAAACCATCCTGTTTGTACATATACAGAGTGTGTGTATAGATGACACGTGTACAGACATGCATACATAGTGTGTGTTGAGTGTGTGTTCGTTGGTACGCTAGTTATTGTTGGTGCATGTAGTCAGTCAGTGGTATAGCAATGCATTATACATCATGTATTATTGAACTAGTAGTAATGTCTGAGCACACTTTGTTTCACTGCATTTGTGTTGCTGCAAAATGCTAGAACTTATGTATACACTGTCATATACAGCATCGCTGCTGCAACTACAACCAATACCACTAGCACTGTGAACACTGATGCCACTCTAGTGCTACTACTATCAACACACTGTCACCATACAAAAAAAAACATAATACAGCAGTACTACATGTCTACACATATCTAGACCATAGCATACACTAAAGTACTTGAGAGTGATAACGCAACACACAAGCAACAGCTCTCACCTTATTGATGTCAAATACATCAAATACAGCATCTGCCTCCATTCTGCTGAGCTTGTTCCCTAGCAATGTGCGTGCCATCACCTTCATATCATCCTTACTGATTGCCTCTTTCTTTACATCACATGCTATATTGATACTAGTCACAAGACTTGGCATATGCACCATCACGTTCTGATAGGCTACAAACTCAGCGAATGAAAACCTGCGGTTCGGGTTTTCTCCACGGATCCGATCAGCTACGCCCTCATTGATTCTCCAGCCGCGAAAATTAGTCAGCAGTGAGACCAGATCTTCGCGGTTAATAAAGCCAGTGTCGTCCGGGTCGAAGCGTTTGAATGCTTGCTGTGCTACTTCGCTCTGCAGGCTCAGAAAAAAGACTGAGAAAGCATCTACCCGCAGCCGTCGATCACCGTTGCGCCCAAAGTACCGCTTCACTACATCGCAATTCATGTCAAACTGCACTGCTTGTGACCGTCTGTTGTGCAGCAAGAATGCACTGACATCATCACGTGTTATATAGCCTTTGTGGTCTCTGTCCATTAACATGAATGCTATATCAAACTCAGGATCAGGTCTTGTCATAAGTAAATTAAACACTGTAAAATCTCTGAAATTGATAAACTCGCTATCTCCTCTGAGTAGTCTTAATAGTGTCAGCAGCCTCTCACCCTGTGTTGTTGAGCACAGCAGTCAACAATGAGGTTTGAGAGTATCGTTGTGATCAGCGTTGATTAGCGTAAGTGGTAGTGGTCGTCTACTACAAGCAATACATGCTGATAGTATTGATAAATCTTCAGGAATGATATAACAAGTAGTTTCACTATATGCAATAGCCTGTACAAGATGTATACATTGCTTATAGTACAGGCTACAAACATACACACGCAAATATATGTGTCTATCAAAGTGAAGCACGCATACTCATACAAGTATGCATACAGTAGCATACTGTCTGGAGGCCACTATATAATAGAGTATGCTATATCACGTACCTGTACAGGATCATTGTTGATACCATCATTACAGCTCTTAACAAAGTCGTCCATTGTCATGAGCCTCTCTCCTGCTGCATCTTCAGCTGATGCATATGTCTCAAACAGTTTCTTAACTTTATCAGAGAACAGTACACGATCTTCAAATGTACGCAGATCTACAGCCCAACATTTCAGATGAGTTTTTGCCTGCAACACAAGAATGAAGCATACAGTGATACACACCGCGATGAGCTCACTGCAACAAGCAGTTTGAAGCGAATGTGCGTGCTGATATAGCATGCACTTATCACAAAGTGGAAGCGTTATGTGTATGCAAATACCACACACAGCTGCACTTGCATACTGTCATAACGCTTGTATAACTGCAGATTGCACTATGCAAATCTCATTGAAGATGATGGCAACTTACAAACACACTAGCACTCCTGCGTCTGCCTAGTACAATAGCTCCTTGACCAAAGCTATCCCCTACATGCTTATCACCTAGATTGACCTCTTCTGCACCTCTATCTGCATCTCTCACTTCTGCTACGCCCTCTGCACAGATGTACAGGTTGTCACCGTACTCTCCTTGTCTTACAACAATCTCTCCTGGCTCGTACTCAAGCAGCACGCAGAACTGTGCGAAGTTTTCAATCTGCTGCTCGTCCAGACATGTGAGCAAGTCATTCGCTTCAACGCTGCGTCTGATGAGAGCTGCCTCCTCTGGAGTCTTCTCTCGCACAACCCCTTTCTTGTAGAGCTTTTCAGACAGGCTCCTTGCCTGGTGCTTAGTACCGTCGATCAGCCGCAGGTGCAGCTTCACCTTGCGAGATCTAGGATCTCGAAGATCATCGTAGGCTGCAGCCACCTCTGGTGCTGCATCAGACTCCTGGCTCTCAACAACTTCAGGTGCCTGCTGCACGCCTTCACTGGCGCCTGCGGCCATCACAGCAGCACCTTTGTGGGGCCAATTGTGGGAGCACAAGGCAGTGGCGCGTCACACTGTGTGGCCGTTGGGTAGCGCAGCACGCATTGCTGCAGCACGCAGTGCTGCTTCGCGTAGCTCGCGGACGATGATCTCGAGTGCCAGGCCAGCCAGTCACGCAGTTGTACAAGTAGTGTGTACACGAACAGCAGTGTGCCACTGAGTGTGGCATTGCCGCATCGGATGCCAGTAGACTACAACTCTGGTACACACACTGTACTATCATAGCACACGCCTGCGTGTACACCACACTGCTTATGTGAGCGCAGCAGGACATTTGACACTGTTATGATGTCATTATGAAAAAAATGGTCTCGGAGGCTAAATTTAGACCACTCGCACGGACCCGGCAATTCGAGGGCGGGGGCAAAAAAAAGCATGCGCGATCGCGATGCACGCTACTGCCATGATGAGGTATTGTATTCGCATGTGTGTATTCTACATGAAGTAGTCCATCATAGTACCACATGCCTGTTCATCTGTGCTGATGGCGATAGTCTGCATTTGAATGTGCTGCATGCCCCGCACGCGTACTGCCGGCAATGATTTCAGTGGAGCCAGCAGCAATTCTTTGCAAGGACATGGTGGCCAACCATCATCGATGATGATGATAACACCGTCTACTATGATCACTATCAGTGGCCGAGCGATGTTACTGTCATGCGCACCTTGCAGTGCTTGTACATCCTCCTGACGCACTCTCTGAATGTTGCCATACTTCTTAGCTGATGACTCTGTCGTTATACAAAAAAGTGAAAGAAACACTATTGTCAGTACAGACGCGCAACTTTGATAGATATACAACTCAAAGCGCATCAGACGTGTCTAGGTTATGTCTCAACTCGGGCGGACAACGCACTCAAAGCACTTGTCATCAATCAATGCACACCGCCTAAAATTATATATTAATGATCCACACAGTATATATAGTAGATTCGTATGCACGTACCCCCTCGCACTAAGTTGCGTGCTAGCACAACAATGTTCTCCCCGTTCTGCACTCGCTGCTGCCAGCGTCTCAGGGCTGACTTCCAGTGGCCCAAACCACGTTGACTGCCCAATGTAATACCATGAAATAGAATGCCTGTGCTGATATCTCTACAGATGATTGCTGTACGCTTACGGTGTGAGCTGCTGCGGTACTCTATATGACAATGATACAAAGCCAAACCATCTGCCATACAAAGCACAGCCAGTGGTCCAATCATGCTTTGTGATCAGTCAGCTGTTTATGTAAGCAAGTGTTAGACAAGGCACTGGTGCTTCATGGCAAAAGTGAGCATGCTGGTGTCAATTGCTATGTAAGCAATGCAGCAGCTAGCAGCAACAGATAAGAGATAATGATGCTTTCTTACCTAGGCCTCTGCCCTGATTTAAACCAGCTACATGTTGCCAATTGGTGAGTATCACACCAGCGTCGACTACATCAACCTCTGCAGTTTCAGCAGCCCCCACGAAGCTAGCGCCGTCTGCGCATAGGTTGTCTGAAGTAGAAACAACTTTAAGGCTAGCTGCTGTCTTGTATGTACTTAGATTCTGTAGAAGGCGCTTCTCACCAATCTTGAAGCTTAGTAGTAGTTCTCTGCCCTGAGATGTCTGTGCAGTGATTCTACGACGACTCAACACTTTGGCACCTGTTACCAACTCCTCCACAACCACATCCAAAAATACCATCAGAGTGCGCACGCCAGAGCTGAAGTCGTTCCCTATTAGAGGCTTCGGTTCGCTGACAGCTGTGGCTAGTGTAACTGCTGCTTGCAAAGGCTCATCGCCGCCAAGTCTGCAGCTCACTATTGCTGTGCTGTGTGGTGGATGTGCTATCTGCTGTTTGCCCCCAGTGCAGTGCTCTGTGTCTGAGCAACTTAAAAAATCAGACAAACCAAGTGCTGCTGCTGCAAGCTGCACCTCTGACCAGTCAGGAGGCAGTGCTTGTAACAAGTGCAACCCAACTGCGGCACTATGTACTACTGACTCCCCAACTGCCGTGCGATCACTAGCTATCTGTTCAGGCTGCAGCGAGAAGGCAGTGCTTTGCGGCGACACCATGACGGTCGATGATCGCCTGGCATCGCGAGGTAGTACAAGCTGAGGAAATAAAGCTCGTCCAGTCTCTCTTCTTTCCAAGATTGTGGAGTATTTGAAGGATGAGGGAAGCTGGTGCGCTGGGCAGCAGCCTAGCAGTGCTTGCGCATGCCCTGCATGATAGGCGAAGCAAAAAAACATTCTTGTGTGAGCTTTTGATTTATGCAGTGTTGTGTACAATGTGACTGTCAGATACGCTGTAGTGCAAGTGCCTATACTCCCAGAATCCTGTGCAGCAATGAGCCACTAATGTATCAGAGCAAGAAAGGCAATTGAGGCCTCATTGCTGACACTAAGGTATCGTGTCCAAACGGTCAGAAGGACCCGGCACCGCAAAGGGGCGCTCTTGACAATGCGAGGGCACGTGTAGCGTATCACACGCCACCCCCTGCAACACAGAGCTAGTCGACAGCACCCTTATCAGCATGGCTATGTTTACATAATGAAACTGCAACCACTTGAATTTGAAAACAATTGATGCTCACATTGCTCTGATGTGCAGCCAGTTGCCACAGCGTTACAGCCTTCTTTATAGCACTTTGGGCACTCAAATGAGGGGTCTAGCGCATGAATCTTGCACAGACACGCTAGCGTGCCTGCGCAGAGGCGCTCGCTTTTGGAGTGTTGGCAATTCGACACTTCACAGCGGATTGCGGCTTTGGCATGCCAACGACATTGATCTGCAGTGCGCGTCGGCACGTGCACAGCTACCATCTCCCAATCAGTGCCATGCTCAGCGCAGCCCTGTGAGCGCAGTTGCAGTGATGTTAACGCTTTGTGTGTCAGTACATACTGCCCAGTTACAGCACCCACTACTGATGCTATAGTAAACTAGTAGTAGTAGTATCACAACACACAATGAAAAGGCTGTGCATATGCTCTACGTACGCTACGGATGTGCTTATGGTGACAGCATTGCAATGTTGAAACAGCTTGTGAGTCTATACAGATCTGAGTGCTACTATGTTCGGATGTACTGTGCTGCGCAATATTGTGTTGACGTTATTCTGAGTTTTACTCACTATCTCAAATTGTTGATGTTCAGCTGGTGTCCACCTGCCACTGCCGTCTATAGGTGCACTCTCAGGTCCACTTGCTGTAGCGTGGGGGTTGTCCAATGCTTGGAAGTGAGATCTACACTGCTGTGCTGTGCGTGTCTTTACTACTGAAGACACTAATATCCAGTTGTTTGCACCGTGGACCTGTGCTAGGCCCTGCAGCAACAATTGGCCAACACCACAGACACGCAGCATGCAGACTGATGAGCGCTGAGGCAGTTAGACTGGTAGTAGACGCGACACAACAAAAAACACTTCTGCTGGTCACAGCACTTGTAGTATTTGCTTACACACACAGCTTAAAACTATTTGACAGAACAATGATGACCGTGCAATACCTGCTCAAACAGACAATGCTCCTGTTGTGTCCATGTGCCCTTGTTGGCTGCTGAATCCTTGCATACTTCCCTGTCGTTTATCAGTGTCACAGTGCCACCTTTACTCTCTTTCACAGCTGTTTTACGAGCGTGTTCGCGCACTTGCACTTGTGTGCGAGTCCCTACACATGCTGCGATCTGCGCCCAATCAGAGCCGTACAGTGCTCTTGCCTGCTTCGCCATACATTACACAGAATGACAGGTGACGGCAAGTGTTGTGTTGTATATCATTAGTGAAAGCTTGCTGTGTATTGCAATCTGAAGCTTCATACAACACCAGAACTGCTATGTCCCAGCTGTGTATGCAGACATGCGTCTCACTGATCACCTCAGTGAACTGGCCATGCTCGCTTTGTGTCCACCTGCCAGTGTTCTCTGTCCCTGGCACACAAATAGCAGGTGTCAAATCACTAAGCACACTATTATCATGAGCCATGATGTGCTGCTGATTCAGCATTTTGAATTGCTGCTGCGCATATTTTTGAACTTGTTGTGACGTGCGGGCACCAATATAAGCTGCCACAGTGCCCCACTCTCTGCCAAATATGGCCACAGCCTGCATGACACGTACACAATTCATAAATCAGATGTTCAGAAGCACAAACCAGCGATTCTAGCTTAGCAGAGCATGTGTGGTTAGAGCTGTGAACTTACTTTCAGGAATCTTATGTGCTCAGTTTTTGTGAACGGGCCAGGTTCTGCCTCTTCTGGAGTGACCACTTTCATGTGCAACTTTGCTGCCGACAGCATCATCTTCTGATCGATTGGAAACTCCTCTTGCAAACGATGAATGTGACGTTGGCTGTAGGACTGGCACTGCTTGATTGTGCGCGTAGCAACGCAAGCAGCAACTAGTTGCCAGTCATCACCCCACCGCAAACGGCCCTGTCCAAACCAAAAAACATCACATTGTACGAAGTGCATTGCGAATGGCAACTGCTTTTAATTGAAACCTGCAAAGTTCNCTTAACTGGAACCTGCAATGACGCGAGCGAACAATTTGAAGAGATAGAACATCGGGGCATCATAATCACCTCTACAAGTCCTGTTTCTTCCTCGCTGGACCAGGCGCCTGCGTTTGCGATGCCGCTAGAAGCAGACAACCGCAGTTTTTCATGATGTGAACGGGCTTAGTATCGTGCTTGTCAGCTGAGTTTGCATCACTCTCAGTACAAGCACTGCCATCTGCAGCTTCATCTACATCAATAACTTGTGTTTGAGTTAGAAAAGTATTGAAAGCCACATCCAGATCGTTGCCTGCTGCTATCAATTGAGCTGTTGCAGCACGATCACAGCAAGCAACGCTCATAAACTTGTCTAGAGCGGCCTCCATGTTCATCACTGCACAAACAAAAAATTAATTTGAACTGTTCAACGGTTTCAGGCTTCTGAACCAGCTTTGCCAGCGCAACTAGTATCCTCAAGCTTTTTTTGGGAAGGTGGGCGAGAACGGCAGCACAGTTGTTGAGGAGTCACAAAATCTGTCTGACGAGGTAGACTTCACTGAAGGCCTCACTATTGACAGAGGCTACCTGTCCTACTTTGTGAACGACAACGAGCGCCAAGTGTGCGAGATGTCACGCCCTAAGATCCTGGTTACATACAAGAAGATTGAGCAAGGGACTGATTTCATCCCACTGCTGGAGTCAATGGTCAAGAGCACGGAGCCACTGTTCATTGTAGCTGAAGATGTGACAGGAGAAGCACTGAGTGCACTAGTTGTGAACAAGATGAGAGGTGTACTGGATGTAGTTGCTATCAGGGCACCATCTTTTGGTCAGCGCCGTAAGGCCTACCTACAGATATGTTGACAACACTAGATACCTTACGCCATCGATTATACTGTTTGCCTTACACTATTGTTGATAGTATGGCTTGGCGCTATTGTTGAAGCACTGTCCTAGCATATTATAGCATAACAATGCAGCAAGACTGTTGAGAACAGAGTCTGCTGCCAGCAAGCCTATGCATGCACTACAACAAATAGACGCCTTTTGAGAAGCGACAGTATATGCATAGATAGCATTGTAGTAGCAGCGCCGTAGCATACAAGGCGATGCATGTGCTCAGCAGTGAGGCAATATTGTAACTTTCTTCATTAGCCCTAACCTTACATTGTGTACCGATTACACATCACAGGATATTGCTATTGCCGCTGGTGTCACCTATGTAGCAGAGGAAGCAGGTCATATGATAGGACGTTACAATGTAGATGAAGCAATTCATCTGTTAGATGAGGCAGCAGCAGTTATATCTAGTCAGGTCACACCTCCTGTCATTGATGTGCTCAACACTGTTAGTAACTATAAACTGTGCGCTGCTAGCGTGCAAGCCGAGTACAAGCTCTAACTCTAGCGCATACCACCAACATGCTAAAGTAGTACTATGTGTTTCTGTGAATTTTACTCTCTTCTTGATGCCAACTATGCAGCGCTGCGCAAGGAGGTCGGCACTAGCAGCAGCAGTGGCGGTGCCAGTGGCATGCTTGCATCAGCTAAGGCAGCCTTCAAAGGCACTAGCAGCAGCAGCAGCAGCAGCAGCACAACTACCAGCAGTGACACTGATGATCTGAGTAAGCAGCACGCTAAGCAGAGACTAGCAGATGTTGATGCTGAGATTGCAGGCTGCCGTGAAGAACTAGCCCCACTACTAGCACGCTACGAAGAAGAAAAAGGGCGGGTAAATGAGCTCAAAACACTGCACTTTCGTGTCGAAGAGATCAAACGCAAGATTGCTATTGCTTCGCGCCAAGGTGATCTGGCACTCGTTGCTGATCTGCAGTATGGAGCTCTGCCAGACCTGGAAGATAGACTGAACGCTGTTGCAGCAGAGGCCGAACAGAGGCGTGCAACTGCAGCTGATGACCCTACAAGTGCTGCTGTGATGGTCAAGGAAGTGGTCGATGAGGACCAGATTGTTGAGATTGTAGCCAGGTATGCAGTACTATAGCTATAGTAATAGTAATAGTTTTTCAACATGTACTTCAGTGCTGCTACTAGTGGTAGTTCATAGCTGTGTGATGTAATGTGATTGCATACACAGCACGTATAGGTTTGCTGTAGTAGTTGATCATGTAGCAGTGCATGTGACTGTTGTGTGTAGCGTTCTGCACTGCAGCAGCGCCATCAGTTAGCATGTGCAGCACAGCATTGACTTGACTTGTACTGTTTTTCCTCATCACTGGTTGCAATGTCTTTTGTTGTATCATATACTGCTCTCCTGTGCACACATTACTGCTATATACATTTGCACAAACTAGGTGGACTAAGATCCCAGTGAGCAGACTAACATCATCCGAGCGTGACAAGCTACTGCACCTTAAGCAATCACTTGCATCACGTGTGATAGGTCAAGATGCTGCAGTAGAAGCTGTAAGTGATGCTATACTACGATCACGTGCAGACTTGAGTAGAGCAGAACAGCCTACTGGATCATTCTTATTCCTTGGCCCTACTGGTAAGTTATAGTATATATAATATTGTGTATTAACATATTGTACTGACTTGCACTACTTTTGAAGTATATACATTGCTTAGCACTGCTATAAGCGTGGTTAGTGGTTATCTTCTTGTGCACTGCGCCTGGTTGTGTGCAAGTAACTATTGCATAGCATAGTCCTCTGAGCATGTTATCGTATACTGATATAGTGTGACTACTACACAGTTGGCCAGTTGCTGCATGTTGATGCTAATACGTTTGCCACTACCATTTCTGTATGTTATCATCACTATACTGCAATGACAACAACAGGTACTGGCAAGACAGAGTTAGCAAAAGCACTAGCACACGAGCTGTTTGATGATGAACGCCACATAGTTAGACTTGATATGAGTGAGTACATGGAGAGTCACAGTGTTAGCAGACTCATTGGCAGTCCACCTGTAAGTGTATACACCTAAATACTCATTTAATAAATATACAACACTAATTTTGTACGCATAACAGTACAGCAGTTGTATTTACCAGTTCTTCGTCCATTAAGATATGCTGACATGTGTTGTTACCGCACGTGACACCACTGGCACATAGTATGTTATGTGGCATGTACTACAATACAAAGCAGTACTGCGCTCGCAATAGCTGTGCAGTATCCACTTGCTCTTATGTACTACTGACTGACATACACACTACACTACACTATAACACATCCTCGTGTTACAGGGTTACATTGGACATGATGAAGGTGGGCATTTAACAGAAGCTATAAGGCGAGCACCCTACAGTGTGATACTGATCGATGAGGTTGAGAAAGCACACCCCGATGTTTGGAACGTCTTCTTGCAGGTGCTCGATGACGGCAGACTCACAGACGGCAAAGGCAAGTGCTGTATATATGTTGAGTTTCTGTGAGAGTTTTTTCTCCCCAAAAATGTTGAAAAAAATATGAAAATGTGCTGTATAAGACGATGATTGTATAGGCAGTACTAGTGATCACAGTGTGTATGAACTGCATAGGCTGTAGCGTAATGTGGCGTGTCTGATAGCGTGTAAGGTAGCTTGTATGATGCTGCATTCAATGATTTTTGCATCCTAGCATTGTTTTCAGCTTACAGTAGATGCAGCTCCATCATTCTTGTAGATCGAGTGTGCTTGTAAGTCATACGTCTTTGGGAGTCTATTAGTCAGGTGTATCTCACACAATGCAGTGTAGTGCCCAATCAGCTAACACACATGTATACTCACATCGGTTTATATGCTACGACTGCTGCATGTGCATTCCACTACATCAAGCAGGCTATGTGGTGAACTTCAAGAACACAGTGATCATACTGACTAGTAACATTGGTGCTGAGTATCTGCTGCAAGTTAAGACTCAGAGTGATGTGGCAGCAGCTGAAACCGCAGTACTCAAGGCAGTACATTCACTCTTTAGGCCTGAGTTCCTCAACAGACTTGATGAGATACTCATCTTCCATAGGTACGTGTGCATGCTTTGTTTTATAGTAATGTTAATACACACGTACTAGCAATGTCGTTATACGCACGACCAGTACTGCTGCACAGTGCGGTATCACAGCGTGCCTTTGCCAAGATGCTATTGCTATAGTATGCTGTATAGTTACATCGCCGCACACTTGTTTTAGCACTCGCAGCATTCTCATACCGTTCATTGTACAGCTGCCATTGCTGTTCGCTCTGTTCTCTGACACTATGTTGTAGTATTTCGCACTTCATACTGTTATCCTCTGTACTGTACTGCAGGCTTGACTCATCACAGATGCGTGAGATAGTGAAGCTGCAGCTGAATTACATTGCCCAGAGACTAGCAGCTAAAGACATAGCACTAGTGTGGAGCAATGATGCTGTTGATGCTGTACTCACAGCTAGTTACAAGCCTGAGTTTGGTGCACGACCACTCAAACGCCACCTTGAGAAGCACGTCATCACACAAGTCAGTAAACTGATCATTTGTAGCAGTGTTGGCACTGGTGGCACGATCGAAGGACACGTGCTGTGAGCCGTAGCGAGTTGATGCGCTTGGAACGGTAAGGTGCTGGAGTCATGAGCCCGCAGACAAAGTGCACGCTTGAATGGATTAGACAAGTGCAGTTGTGTAACTTGATGCTGTACAGTTTCTCTAGCGCTTGCTGCATATTGTGAGTCTGCTGCTTGTTCTTGGCCCGTACAGACTCTGCACCATGCAGTGCCTTATTTACATAGACGCCTGGGCATTTGGCTCGCTTGAAAACAGCACGTATTCGTGACTGCTAGTCAAGAATGTCGCTTAATGCGGTACTTTGTATAAAACGTATTAGATATCAGCCAGCTGTGCGTACATACAGTATGTGTTGCTAATGTCGCAAAACCTGTACACACTGTCTAACCCATAATAACTCTGTAATAGTTGTAGTCGGCAAGGCGCTGCATCGGCCTTCAAATCATGTTGTGCAGTATTGCGTCACAGCAGCAACTACATTAAGAAATTTAGTCCGCGGAAAAAAAGTAATTCCCTTGCCGGGGATTGAACCCGGATCTCATGAGTGAGAATCATGTATCCTAACCATTAGACTACAAGGGAGCTGATGGGTCTGTATTGCGTTATGTATAACTATAGACCTAAATACTATTACTTCATATTTATTGACAGTAGTGTCATACTTCAGTATACACTGTGTATAATCAGCTAACCTGACCACTAGACAACGAAGGACTTGATGGAGAGACTCATCATTATGACTTTCTAGTGCATGTACTTAGCTTACTTGTACTTCTTATCTTACTCGTGACATTGTACTACTATTGATTTGATTTGTGTGTTGTGGTGATCACAATGTTATACTGATGGACAAGTGCGTGTCGCATGTTTGTGTCATGCACTGTTGTGATGTAAGCTGTGCAGTATCATACTCTGTGTATAATTTAGTACAGTACCTACATGTTCAAGCAACATATAGTATGTTTTGTACAAAGCTACTAGTAGTACATGTGATGGTACTACATGCAGATGTAAGACGTGCACATTACAACCATATATCACATAGCTGTACGTACGTAGTATACTTGCAGCTTGCAGCAGTCATGACAGTAGCTGTGCTGAATGTAAGCATATGCAGTGTGCACTCTGGCCGGCCGATATTGTTGCTGTGTATAAGCCACAGTAGCTGTATTATACAAATATACACACCGCATGAGTCATCTACAGTTGTCGTGAGCATTCAGCGATACAGCAACAGCACGCAGCTTATGTAGTGTAGTAGTACTAGTAGTGTGTGTTGCTAACATGCATACACTACAGTATACTGCTTGCATGCTGTGTGCTATAGTGCTGAATGACCAGGATCAGTGCTTTAGAGCAGCGAGTAGCACTACAGCTGTCGGTCTTATGTGAGCGGTCATCACGCATATGATGCTCATGACTGGCAGTTGTTATAAATCACTGGCAGTGTGCTTGTGTCTACAATGTCTGCTAATCACCTCATGATGCACTTGTCCTAAAGGCTGTAGGTGTCTTTTATACAGCCCTAAGCAACTTTCATGTAACTGGCACGCGGAACTCAGCGATGCGTACACCCCAAACCAGTGTGATCAAGTACAGTACCGCATTATGCTCATTGCTTACCTGCATTATGCAGCAGTTCTGCAATTATCAACACCACACAATGCAGCGCCCACGCACACAAAAGAGTAGATAAATGCTGCTGCTGTATGCACTAATATAAGTGTATTGCTGTATACGCCACCATTAACCAATGATGGCCGCACTACCAACTACCGCAGATACCTAACTGCTAATACCAATAACATATGTTAGACTGACAACTTTGACTGCTATACACTACTGCTAAAGCCTAGCTTTAGGGTCCAGCTGACCATACACGCTCAAATTAGTCTTGTCTTGTATATTAGCAAGTGGTGTCATACAAGTCATATGACTGCCACCATCGATACACACTGTTGTACCAGTTATATAAGCTGCTCCTTCGCTCAATAAAAACACTACTGCTGAGCTAACTTCACTTGCTGTGCCACACCGCCTTGCAGGTATAGTCTGTAGTAGTTTTGGCATAAGTTCGTCAGCTGATGCACCATAGTTTTTTGCACCACTTTCAGTATAGATGATACCAGGTGCTACACAGTTCATGCGTACATTACTGCTCACCCACTCTAGTGCTAGCGTTTTTGTCAGATTTTCTACACCTGCACGAGCTGCTCCACTGTGTGACAACGAGTAGTAGCAATGTATATGAAGCAGTCAGCAGAGAACACACTCAGCAATTTCAGCAATCTTGTAGCAAATGTTTAATCATGACTTGGCGTACTGCTAGTAACAATTGAATGTGCATAATGCTATCAGTTACCTATGTGCCATGCCTGGATAGCCATTACTATTTGCTACTGTGATGTTTACAATGCTACCACCATGTTCACACATCCATTGGTTGTAAGCTTCTCTGCACATCAGAAAGGTGCCTGTGAGATTGGTCTTGACTACAGCTTCAAAGCCATTTGCTGATATATCCTCAGCACTGGACAGAAACTGGCCACCAGCATTGTT
>AXNI01018365.1:0-19070 GCA_000498555.1 Heterococcus sp. DN1 | reverse complement strand
AGAGCTGGTGCAGTCCCTCGCATGGTTACATTTGTACGAGGTATTACAGTATCTATGGCATCCACTACAGCAGCAGCTGCAGCTACTATAGCTGGTATTGCTGCTATCACCAATGGTACTGGCACTACTGCGAGTAGTACAGCACTGACACTACACAACAACAGTAACAACAACAGCGGTAACAGCAACAACAGTAACAGCTTAACAACAACAAATACAGCAAAATCAACAGTAGCAGATCAAATAGTGATGCGATATGGTGTACTTGGTCTTGGTAATATGGCTGTATCATCAGCTAATCATACAGCACTCTTTGAATCAGGTGCTGTCACATGCTTACTTACAAAGGAAGTGTATGAGTCTAGTGACCTTGAAACACGACGCTGCTGTGCATTTGCACTCAACAACATTGCTTCACATGAGCCAAATCACAGAGCGTGTGAAAAAATGGGTGTGTTGAGACCACTGTGTCATTTACTAAAAGATAATGATCAAGACACACACTTACAGGCAGCGTTTGCAGTGAGACAACTGAGCATCAGCGCACGCTGTAGAGCACAGTTTCTAGAGCTTAAGGGGCTAACATCACTCCTGGCACTTGGCTCAAAGAGTGAGAGCATAGAGGTACTGCGAGAAGTAGCAGCAGCGCTACGCAATGTGTCACTCAGTGAACACAGCAAAGTAGACATAGTAAAAGAGGGAGGGCTTACTGTACTAGCTACCATGATGCACAGTGCTGATGTTGAGACTGCACACCAGTCGACAGGGGTCATTGCTAACCTTGCAGAAGCCGTTGAGAATCAGGGCACTATGGTAGAAAGTGGCATCCTACAGCACCTCAAGTTCGTTATGAGGAGCATGAGTGTTGATGTTCAGCGTGAAGCTGTGCGTGGTATAGCTAACATCAGTGCAGAGTATGCTTACACTGCTGCTATAGCTAGTGCTGGTGCTATAGTGCCACTGGTTAGTATGCTGAGTAGTCCTGATTTCTTGTGTCAGCGCTATGCAGCAATGGGCTGTGGTAACTTAGCTACAAACTTGGCTAATCAAGAGAGACTGATGCATGAAGGTGCTATGCAGCCGCTACTATCACTGGCTAAGCGTGACAATGGCGACCTTGAATCACAGAGGTTTGCAGTGTTTGCACTGACCAATGTAGCAGCAACACGAGCTAATCATGCACAGCTAGCACGAGCAGGAGTAGTAGCGCTAGTGTGTGAGCTACTACAAGCTGATGATGTTGAGCTGCGTGACTGTGCAGCGTTCTGTGTGGCCAACTTTGCAAGCAATCCTGACTGCCACAGCATGCTGGCACAACAAGATGTACTGCCAGCACTAATACGGCTAGCAGGATGTGATGACGTCAGAGCACAGGTAAGGGCCACGTCAGCACTACGTGGCCTGTCCGTTGACGAGCAGTTGAGAGTAGACATTGTGACACGTGGAGGGCTGACACCACTGCTCAAACTGACACGCAGTAATGATGTTGAACTGCAGCTGGAGGTACTAGCAGCACTGTGTAATCTGAGCTTAAGTGGCTGTGTTGGTGCTAATCCACTGGCCTTCTTAAATGCTGTAGATGCTCAGAGTTTAGTCAGCTTCTTGTGCAGCGCAGATGTTACTTACAGGCTGTTTGGTGCTGTGACACTAGGTAACATAGCAGCACATGATCAGTTGCGTACACCGCTGGCTGCAGCAGGAGCTATAGCACCACTAGTAGCAGTTGCTGACAGCGCAGACCTTGAAACACAGAGGTGCATAGCTTATGCTCTGTGTAATCTATGTGCTGATGCAAGCAGGCGTAGCAGTGTTGTGAACGAAGGTGGACTACCGCCTGTCATATCACTAGCATGTAGTGATGATAGTACTGATCAATTAGCAGCAGTGTCAGCGCTGAGAGCTATAGCAGCAGATGCTCAGACACGGCGTGCTGTTGTGCAGCATGGTGCTCTGGAAGCACTCTGTATTACAGCACAGTGTAGTGATGATGTGCGTGTACAGCGAGAGACAGCTCGCACACTGTACGCACTGACACTGAATGACCTGAACAAGCTTGATGTGGCCTGCTTGACAAGAAAAGCTACAACAGCAGCAGCTGCAGCAGTAGCACCAGTGCATGATGTACTGCCATACATCGTGCAGCTAGCACAGAGCAGTGATCTAGTATCAGCAAGACATGCTATTGGTGCCCTGGCTAATCTCAGTGAGAATGAGAGTATACATGATAGGTTACTGTCATCACAATGGGGCAATAATGGCTTCTTAACAGCACCACTGCTACCATTATACACTGACAGTACTACTATCGTAACAGCTGATGCTACTGATGTTGGTGATGTGCAGCAAGAACAGCAGCAGTGGTGTGATGATATAGCACTTGGCAGAGAAGCAGCACGTTGTTTAGCTAATCTTGCTACAAACTGGTCAACACATGATGCACTACTGTTAGCAGACACTGCTACTGCACTAACACGTGCTGGTATGCGCAATGATGTTATCACTACACGCTTTGCAGCACTCGGGCTTATGAATCTAGCCTGCAAACCTACTACTACTGAAGCTACAGACAGTACTACAGTCAGTATGCAGCAAGCACTGAACAGTGCGCATGCAGCAGTACCGCTGGCAAAACTTGCAGCTGGTTGTGCTGTTAACTATGTACAGCTTAATGATGATGGTGTCATTGATGATAACAGTGCTACTATCACTCATGTTAGTAATACTGGTCGTGAACTAACAGTCGATGAAGAAATGTACAACACACTGGGCTATGATATGCAGACACGGCGGTATGCATGCTTAGCAATAGGACAGTTAGCATGTGATACATTACATCACACAGCACTTATCGATTCTGGTGCTATAGCAGCACTAGCACAAGCACTACTAGTTAATGACAGTGAAACAGCCTTCAATGCAGCTTATGCATGCAACAGGTTTACAACTACTGCTAATACTGATGATGCAGCAGCAGTTGCTGCGGGGGCACAGCTCATACCTCAACTGATTGAACTTGTAGCTATCACTGACGATGCTAACACTCTCGGCCAAGCAGTAGCAGCACTGCGGCACATAGCAACACAGTGTTCAGACAGTGCAGTGGCAGTTGTTCAGTGTGGAATACTTCAAGCTATTGAACAAGGCGGTTTAGCTGCTATCTGTCGTGATGCTGGTACTGGTGTGACTGTTGCTGGCAAGTTTACGCCAGAGATAGCAGTAACATCTGCACTCAAGAACAGTGGTATATCAACATCGCTTGAGAATGCAAGAGAAGCAGCAGCGCTATACAATGCACTCTCAGTGCCGTTTGAGTGTAAGAGGCCTATTGCACTATCATGCGAAACTATTGGCACTAGCACTACTGCTACTACTACTGATAACATTACAACTACTTTTAGTACAGCAGTAACAGCAGCAACAGAAACAGCAGCAGCAGCATCGCTCATGTGTCTGTGTCAGAGCTCAGATGTGGAGGTGTCACGTATGGCTACTGGTGCTGTGGCAAACTTGTCAGAAGATGTGATTGGTACACACACATCACTACTGCTACATGCTAATGCTATGCACTACCTTCTACACTTGATGCGTAGCAGACACTTAGCAGTACACCGTGAAGCAGCCCGTGCAGTTGCTAATTTACTATCATCATCTATAGCAAGAGATCAGTGGATACTAGAAGATGGATTGCGTAGCTTGGCTCCTATTGCTAAGTCAACTGACGCTGAATGCCAGTACAGCGCAACACTAATACTGAGAAAAGTGTGCGCTGGTGCTGCTAGCAGCGCTCAAACATACTTAGTTGGTGGTGGCGGTTTGAAGCTACTGTTACTACTACTACAGCGAGATGATGTTGACACAAGGCGACAGGCAGCAGCAGCCCTACTTGACATAGCATGCTGCTCTGAACACAGAGTTACAATAGCAGCAGAAGGCGGTCTACAGGGACTCATAACAGCAGCACGATGCAGTGATGATGTGCAGTTAAGGCTACTCAGTATAGGTGCTATTAGGCACTTATCGCTTGCAGCAAAAGTGAAGCGTGTTGCTGTCGAAGATGGTGTGCTAGGCCCATTACTGTGTGCATTAGATGATGTTATTGCATACCACAGTAAGCATGGCAGTAACACTACTAGTACTACAGCAGTAACCACAACAACAGCAGCAGTGACAGCAGCAGTTGCAGCATCACGCAGTGTTATGACAGCCACAGAGTGTGCAGACACTATAGCGCAGTGCTGTGGCACTCTAGCCAACTTAGCTGATGATGCGCGTAATCAAGTTACACTAGTAACAGATGGCGCTCTACCACGATTAGCAGCACTTACAGCTATAGGCGATGAAGCTGTGAGGTGTGATATAGCACGAGCATATGGCAGTATAACATCCAATGCTGAGTGTCAAGTTGGTTGCTTCACAGCTACTGACATTGACGCACTACTATCACTGATAGTACGACCGTTTGAAGAGTTGTGTACCCGTGATGCGCTAATGGCTCTAGGCAATCTAGCAGTTGTTAACAAGAATCAAGCACTGATTGCTGCGCGAGGTGGTCTGACTTGTATCATAGCAGTACTGACAAGCAGCTATGTTAGCTGTAGATGCTATGCTGCACGTGCTATGAGTAGGCTGTGTGCACTTGGTGACAATCAACCACTAGCACTGCAAGCAGGCGCACTACTATCACTCGTAAAGCTGCTCAAACGCAGGAACAGCACAGCATCAGCAGCAGCAGACAGTAGCAGCACCAGTTTAATATCTTCGAGTGATGATGAAACTTCAATGTGGGACCCTGAAACTGGACGTTTTGCTGCTATGACAGTATGTAATTTGAGTAGTCATCCTGATTGCAGACAGTTGATGGCACAGAATGGTGGGCTTGCACCTCTTGTGGAACTACTCAGTATCAAGAGTACCAGTGCAACAACTAGTGGAGCTGATAGTGAGCACTTAGAGCTATCACAACGCTATGCAGCTATGGCTCTGTGTAATCTTGCTACGCTGCGAGAGAATCAACTGCATGTAGTTAAACAAGGTGGGCTTGCACCGCTTGTGGCACTTGCCTCACTACAGCAGCATGATAACAGTACCACTATCAACAGTACTACCGGTACTACTGCTACTAGTAGTGTTACAAAGAGCAATGAGCTCAGTTTGTATGCAGCAATGGCGCTAAGTAATGTGGCATGTCATAGACAGAATAGGACAGCTGTTGTTGAAGCTGGTGCACTGAAGCCATTATGTATGCTAGCATTAGGCACTACTGCAGTGACTACTACAGCAACCACAGCTACTACTGCTGCTACTGATAGTAACAACACAGCAGCGCAAAGTGGTAACAAGAAGAGTAATAGCAAGCAAGACAAAGCAGCAAAAGACAAGAAAACTGCTAGTGCTACAACTGCTACTGCTAGTGCTACTGCTATAACTGCTAGTAATGCAGCAGCACTGGCAAGTATTGCAGACAACAGCAGTGGCCGCATAGAAGTGCAGCGTGCAGCAGGGCTCACACTGTATAATCTATCATGTAATGCTACAAACTTAGTTGCTATGGCACAGCAAGGGTGCACAGCAGCACTAGTAGCACTCACTAAGTGCACAGACATTGACTGCAGGAGGTTTGCAGTTATGACTCTGTGTAACCTAGCAGCAAACAGTGAAACACGTGCTGCAGCAACAAAGGGGGGCGGTTTGCAGTCAGCTATTAGACTAACACGCAGTGCTGGAGACAGTGATATAGACTGTATGAGCTATGCAGCTATAGCAGTGTGTAATATGGCTGCTGAGACACAGACACAGGCAGCTGTTGCTGTACATGGTGGTTTGATACCTATACTAGACATGGCAGCTAACAGTGATACTAGTACTAGCAATAGCAGTAGCAGCAGTAGCATAGATAATGCACGGTATGCAGTGATGGCGCTTGGCAACTTAGCAGCAAACGAGTCTAATCATGCACAGCTAGTGTCAAAGGGTGTTATGGCAGTACTGAAGAGGCTTGCTGCATCAAGCGAGCCTGATATACGTGAGTATGCTGGTTTTGCACTCGCTAATCTAGCCAGTAATGCAGACTACACTGATGTTATAGGTGCTCAGGGAGGCATTCCACCACTAGTTACACTTGCTAACAGCAGCAGTGTTAATGCGCAGTGCTTGGGACTAGCAGCGCTGCGAAGACTTGCAGCAGCACCAGAAAACGGTCAGAAATTGCTCGATGGTGGCGCAATGAGCGCACTTGCGCGTGCTGGTAGGAGCAGTTATGTAGAGGTACAGCGTGAAACGGCTGCCTGCTTGTGTAACCTGTCGCTGGGGGCACAACAACGGTTATCACTAGCACAATCATGTGTGCCATCGCTTGTGAGACTAGCTCAAGGTGGTGATAGCGAAGCTGCGCGACAAGCTATTGGTGCACTTGCTAACTTAGCTGAAGATGTTGACACACACAGCCTGATTGCTGCTGCTGGTGGTGCTCGCGCACTGATAGTGTTGATGAGCTTGAGCAGGCATGACACTGATGTTAAGAAGAGAATGAGTGCTGTTACTGCTGCTACTGCTACAGTACCAACTGCTACTGACATTGATGATACTGATACTACTATCACAACAGCTATTGCTAGCATCAGTAGTAGTAGTGATGCTTTAGCAGATGCAACAGCAGCTAAGAGTCTGACAGCAATGAGAGACTTATACAGAGAGGCATCACGTGCTGTAAGCAATCTGTTAACATCACTAGAACATCAAGCCAGTGTAGTACAAGATGGTCTAGATGGTCTTATAGCACTAGCATACACTACTGATACAGAGTGTCAGTACCATGCAGCACTATCATTACGTAAGCTGACACCAAACCTGGCATCACACAGTGGTATATGCAGCAAGGGCGGGCTACCAGCGCTCATCAAACTGCTTGGTGTACGCGATCTTAAGACACGCTTACAAGCAGCAACAGCACTGCGTGATCTATCAGCACACCCTGATCACAAGCTATTGTTTGCACAAGAAGGTGGCCTTGTAGCAGCAGTAGCACTAGGCCTTGAGCGAGAGGTAGAACTACAAGTACTTGCAGTTGCAATGGTGCGTCACCTCGCACTACATACTGATCTAAAGCGTGAGTGTGTGCAAGTTGGTGCACTGCGGCCAGTAGTGCGGTGTGTACGTTGGGCTAATGAAGATCTACAGTGTCAGTGTGCTGGTGTCATGGCTAACCTTAGTGAAGATCAGCTCAATCAGGTACGCTACAAACTTCATTGCTGTCTATGTGTTTAGTAGTTGCTCAGTGCTTGAAGTTGTGCCAGCGATTGTCTCAGTTATCATAAGTTGTTCAGCACTTATAGAACCAAGTACATGACTACAGCAGCACAATCGTACTGTGGTTGTACCATTAGTGTGTTTGCCTAACAGGAAAAAATAGCTATCACACCATTGTGTGCATCTGCTCAGATAAGCACTGCTGTTTATGTGCACATCACCTAAAGCATCCACTGACCATCACACTACTACCACTATACATACACACACACACTGCATTTCAACAGACTAGTATGGTAGAGGAGGGCTGTGTCCAAGCTTTAAGCAGTCTATCGCGTGCTGATAATGATGAAGTCCAGCAAGATTGTGCACGAGCACTAGCTAATCTAGCAAGTAATGAAGACAATCATGCTATCATCTACAGGCTTGGCGCTATGCACGCTCTAATAGCACTGACACAGTCACCACACGATGTCACACAGCGCTACGCAGCCTTTGGTTTGAGATTCCTGTCAAGCAATCCTGAAGTGCGAGTCAGTGTTGTACGAGACGGCCTTGTGAAACCATTCATAGTGCTAGCACAGAGTCCTCTGGTTGAGTACCAGCGCACAGCAGCAGCAGCACTTGCCAGCTTCACATTGAACCACGAGAACAAGCAGCAGCTAGTGAGAGACGGTGCACTACAGCAGTTACTGGAGTGTTGTAGGAGTAGTAACGATCTTGAAGTGACACGCCATTCTACACTGGCTCTATCTAACCTATGTGATGCTCCAGACCTGCAAGCAGATGTAGTGCGAGAGGGTGGTATTGAAGTGTTAACACGTACTGCACTGCATGCAGATGCACGTGTGCAGCGTGATGCAGCCCGTGCGCTAGCCTGCTTATCTGCTAGTAGCACTAACAGTAGTAACAACAGCAACAGCAGTAACACCAGTACTAGTGGTGTACGTGATGAACTGATAGAACGAGGTGCGCTTCCAGCACTCTTTCACCTAGCACGCAGCCTAGATGTAGCATCACAGCGCTATGGCACGCTAGCACTGTGCAACCTAGCATCAGGCCCTCACAAAGCGCGCATCGTAGCAGAAGGTGCAGTGAGACCATTGATGTTCTTAAGCAGATTTCCTGACCTTGAGATACAGAGGTTTGCAGCACTAGCACTAGCTGGACTAAGCTTAGGAGGTCAAGGTCAGCCTGGTGGCTATAGCAACAGAATGAGAGTCATACAAGAGGGAGCTTTGCGACCATTAATTGAGCTTGCTAAGTTCCCAGATGCTGAAGTGCAAAGGTGTGCAACACTAGCGCTTAGTGCTATAGCTCTTGGCACAGAGACTGCTACAAAGAGTGCTGTGTTACTCGAAGAAGGCTTGTTACCACTACTGCTACTAGTACAAGGTAGTGATGTTGACACTGCAAGGTCAGCACTGTATGCACTGGGTAGCTTAGCAGAGTGTGACGAAGTGAAAGCTAGACTAGTAGAGCTTGGAGCTGTAGCAGTAGCAGCACGCAATGCTGTTGAGGGTGACATTGAGTTGAAGCGTGCTGGTGCTTACTTCCTAGCGCTGCTGTGTGAGCACAGAGAGTTTCACAGTGATGTGCAGCAGCATGGAGGTCTGCAAGCTGTTGTGCAGCTAGCACGACTAGAAGATGAAGAGTGTCAAGAGTACGCTGCGTTCTCACTAGCACACTTAGCAAGTAATCACATGCTACAAGTACTGCTAGTTGAACTTGGTGCCCTGCAGCCGTTGGTCAGTATGATATCTACCGAGACTGAGCCTAAGCACTATGCTGGACTAGCACTACTCAAGCTTGCAGACAACTTTGAGAACCACTTGCGCATAGCAGAAGCAGGGGGTATACAGGCGCTGCTAAGGCTGGGTCGTGCACGCAGTACTGATGAAGAACTGCAGTATAAAGCAGCACTTACAGTTGGTCATCTAGCCAGTAATGCTGTTAAACTACTGCCAAAAGGAAAGGGTAGTAGTAGCAGTAGTGGCGCAATTGGTGCTGGTGCTGCTATGATGCACAGTATTAGTAAGAGTAGTGGTGGTAATAACAAGGGGGCTGAGACTGCGCTTGCTAAGCAGCAACAAGCAGTAGCTAAGCGTGGTCAGAAGCTAACACAACAGTATATGGATATGGCATTAGCAAAGTAAAATGTGTAGTGTTCTGCAGCAGTATAAAGCAATTCCTGTAAGGTGCTCAGCCGAGGCATGTTAACACGTTCGATAGAGGTTATATCTTGTATACACCAGCGTTCGAAGCGATACAAATGTACAATGGCTTAACGACACAGCGATGGTCTCGCCAATGTATACAATGCCATGCTTTTGCTGCAATATTAATGTTGTTGACTGCGTGTGTTGCCGTTGTATGCTGTGCATGCTTGGTCTGTTGACATCAAGAAGTTGTAACTATGAACCATCAATCGCATTGCTCTGTTAACTAGAGCGTACTACATCCAAACACTAAGACGTCTATCAATTAGCACAATAGCTGTAATGGTCGTATCACAAGGCAAAAAAAAATCTGTAGTGTGTTCAACTGAAACAGTATTAGCTTCATCCAATTCAAGTTGCCAATGACTCTGTATGCATGCTTGCAGTGCAAAATGTAGCAGCTTTGATCTCCACTACACCATCAATGATACTGCTATTGGTACTGTAGCATACGTGCATTACTGCATGTATGTTACTGATAGTAGTGTTATACTCCAGTATACACTGTGTGTATATGTATAGCGTTACTGTAGCTGTTTGTGATTCCCTCGCCGGGAATTGAACCCGGGCCAGCTTGTGAGAATCAGCTATCCTGACCACTAGACAACGAAGGACTTGATGGAGAGACTCATCATTATGACTTTCTACTGCATGTACTTAACTTACTTGTACTTCTTATCTTACGCGTGACATTGTACTACTATTGATTTGATATGTGTGTTGTGGTGATCACAATGTTATACTGATGGACAAGTGCGTATCGCATGTATGTATCATACACTGTTGTGGTGTAAGCTTTGCAGTATCATGCCCTGTGTATAATGTAGTACAGTACCTACATGTTAAAGCAACATATAGTATGTGTTGTACAAAGCTACATGTGATGGTACTACATGCAGATGTGCTACGTGCACATTACAGCCATATATCACAAAGGTATACGTACGTACTACTTGAAGCTTACAGCAGTCATGATAGTAGCTGTGCTGTATGTGAGCATATGCAGTGTGCACTCTGGCCGATAATGTTGTTGTGTATAAGCCACAGTAGCTGTATTATACATATATACACACCGCATGAGTCATCTACAGTTGTCGTGAGTATCCTGCAATACAGCAACAGCAGGCAGCTTATGTGGTAGTACTGGTAGTGTGTGCTGCGAACATACACTACAGTATACTGCTTGCATGCTGTGAGCTATAGTACTGAATGACCAGGATCAGTGCTTTAGAGCAGCGAGTAGCACTACAGCTGTCAGTGTTATGTGATCGGTCATCATGCATGATAGCTCATGATATGCGGTTGTTACAGCTCACTGGCAGTGTGCTTAGTGTCTACAGTGTCTGTTAGTAATCACCTCATGATGCACTTGTGCTAAAGCTTGCAGGTGTCTCTTGCAGAGCTCTAAGCAACTTTCTTGTTACAGGCACACATGAAGTCTCTGATTGCATATAATCACAACTTGAAGCACCAACCAAGAGTGAACATGAGAAGCAATCACAAAGCGGCCAAAAGTCAATGTTAAATGTAAGATATATGTATGTATGTATTACTGCAGTGTGTTATGTGCTGCACTACTGGTGTAACACGATAGCAGACCATCAGCCACACATCCTTAAGCTGTGCTATTGCATATTACACACTACTACTACTCCCCTCTGTACTGTAAAGATGCAACTGGTGCTCACATAGCACTTGCTGTTGATGTACGAAAAGGATAGTGTCATACTGCCTACGATGTGCTCAATCCCAACTGAACACACACTATTATGATAATATCCCACTGCGTGCAGTAGAAGTAGATGATGATGTCTGTGTTGCATGAGCACTATTCAGTAGCCACAAACTGCTGCTGCTGCTGCTGCTGCTGTGACTGATAGAAACATTACACAGTATCATATGTGATGATAAACAATAGTCACACATACACACTAGGCTTACTGCTGCACTGCCAAAGCAGTAGCTAGCAGTGCAACTGAAGTATAGCTTTTGTTCTGTTTGTTTTAGACTCTGTTTGTGTGTGTGTTATATGCTGTGCTGTGTATGTGTGCATGCCTTAGTTGCATGCACTGCTCATAATGATGTTCCATCCAACACCAATCAGGTTCAGGAAGAGTACTCTCAAGTGCACAGGCACGAATGCAAAGTTGATCAAGTTAGCTACTGGCCATATACGCCATGATGCTAGTAGTGTTGGCCACAGTGCTACTTGTACTTTGTGTACACCAGTGCTGGCTGCATTGCCAAAGCCGTGCCCTGATGCAATAGCACTAATAGCTGCGAATGCAAACAAGAAGCCACCGTTGAGGAATGGTGATGCAACTGCTTGATCAAGGAATACCATCTTAAGTGCTTTAGTGATACGTGTTTGGAAGCTGGTGCTTTCTGGCTTAGCATTTGTTGATTCAGCCTGTGTGTGTGGATTGGCACAGCAGCAGCAGCAGCAGCAACAGAAGTGCATGATACTGTCAGTGCATGCTGTTCGAGCGCTCACAAAATGAAGTATTATGAACGCCTATACTCTAACAACAGCACTAAGCAAACTGCGAATCAGGGTTGCTGCTAGACGAAACGATAACAGCATTGTATGCGAAGCGCAATGTGCATGCAAAGATCTTTATGCAGCCCCAGCTGATCTCGAAACGATATGAGCGATACGACTGCAAACAAATAACTGATATAAAAGTATCCGTTACCTTTCCCTTTTTGGCTGTGACCTTCTCTAGGACAGCAAACCAGTAATGCACAAGAGGCGCCAGGTAGAAGCCACCAATGAGGCCGTACACAATCATTCGCTGCAGGTCAAAGACATGCCTTAATGCACCTAATCCACCTACAGCAAAAGCTTGACTGAGGATATCGCCTAACCCGCAGATAACGCCACTGTTTGCAAGCACAGTGCAGCAGCAAGCTAGTGTTATGCTCTGCTGATAAGCAAAAAGGAACAGAAGCCTGTCCACAGTGCCAGAATTGCGCTCTGCAACGCAACAGAAGGAAACGCTCACCTGGTGACCATCTTGGTTTTCAGAGGCTGCACCTCGAGCGCGCGCATGTAAGAGCCGATCAAATTCCTCTTAGCATTAGAGCCTTGGCCATCGCTGACAGCGCTGCTCATTGAAAGCGGGGCTGTGCTGCCCACATGTTGCGCGTTGACTTGCGCTATCGAGAGAGGTTGTCTGTTGCCTCTGTTTGAAATCGCATTGGTCGAAGAGTGCGGCTGCACAAAGCCATTTACTGAGGCCACAAGGAGGCCTGCGACGAGCGTTGCTTGGGTTGCCTTCATCGTTTCAAAGTTGTGAGTGAGCAAAACAAAGAACACGGCAGTTGGCCCCCAAATCTTTTGGTTGCAGCTGCAGCAAGCTCGAGCGCAGCAGCAATGAATGCACAAGCACAGTTGCCAGCACATGCCCTGTACTTCATTGAGCGACCACCGCAAAACGCACAGCAGGCTTCAACACAAGCAGCAGAGCCTTCGCCAGCAGCAGCAGATGCATCAGAGGATGAATCAGAACTGTCCATAGATGATCTTGTAAGGCTGTTCAGAGATGTTAGGCATCCTGTGGCCAAATTGCTGAAGGAGCTTGACATCACTGTAGAAGATGCTATACAGCTTGATATCATAGAGCAGCTGAGAGGCTTACCACACAAGAAACGCGCCACATACATCAAGCGTAACACTCTCACAGAGGAAGAGCGCAAGCAGCAAAGTCGCACACGCAACAGAGAGCATGCTAAGCTTACGCGTGACCGCAAGAAATTCATTATTGAGGTGATGATAAGCCTTTTACTTCAAGATTGTAATTGTGACGTACTGCTCATCCCCTGTGTGATCAACACCTTCGTACAAACGCTCACATACTGTATGATGTACATTATGTGTTGCCGCACAATGCGCTTGTCTTATCGCGCAGGCACTGCAGGCCCAACTGCAACGTTTTCAACAGAAGGAGAACACTAGTAGCAGCAGCAGTAGTAGCACTGTGAACCCAGTAGTAGCAGCAGCAGCAACAGCAGCATCTGCATTGAATGCTAGTGCAAAGCTCAGTCCTGTGCCTGTGGAAAGGAGCGTTGCTGAAGCTCGTGCTATCACTATTGCTAGGTAACCATATCCTAACATATGATTTGATACTCACATAAGGTAGATGCATGCACAGCTTTCAGCAGGCTTTACAGTCAATTAAACAAACGTTGCAGCGCTTCATATGCTGTTGTTGTGATGCAATCTACTTTGTATAGTGCTTGCACTAAGCATACTTTGTGGTGTGTGCTTCTAATGCTGTCTTTTTTTTGGTCATGCGACATAGGTTCTTTGATGTGCTGACGAGTGCTAGCAGCAGTGATGACGTCATCATAAGGCATAGCTTAGCACAAGTAGCATTGCCTAATATCACATATACATGTCCTAAACTACCAGAGGTACAATTACAGAACACTGGCAATTACAGCACTGTGTACTACACACAACCTGTTGTAAGACAAGGTTTCAATGAAACTATACTGGAGGCTGCATCGTTGCCACAACGTATAGCAGCACTATTACAAAGTGGCAGTGGTGCTAGCAGTAGCAGTACTACAATGAATGGCGGCACCAACAGTACTGGAGTGTATACAGTAACAGTACAGTATAGTACATCACATCCAGCACAAACAGCAGTGTTTGATAGCAGTGTTAATGATGCAGCAAGTGCTAACACAACTGCTACTACTGCAGCAGGTGACTCGCAGTCAGCAGTACAACCGCTGTGTATACTGATGACAAGTGGTAGTGTAATGATGTGTAAATGGTCTGCACAAGTACTGATACAGTGTAATGGTCAACTCATTACCGCTACACCAGTGTGCGTAGCAGGTATGGTGCATGCTACACTTACTAGTACTACAGCAGCAGCATCACATCCACCAGCAGCAGTAGCAGCAGCAACAGCAGCAGCAGAAGTGTTAGCAGCAGTGACTATACAATATGACATGGCATCACTGTGTAGACAATTAGAGTCTGTAACTGGCTGCTGTTTCGCACATAGCATGACGCCTTGTAATGTTAGCACTGATGCTGCCATGGCTACCACTAGTGCAACTAGTGATCACAGCAGCAGCATGCAGCAGCAGCAATCACCACTAGCAAAACGAGCGAAACACAGCACAGATGAAATAAGCGCAGTATCAGGCTCAGTGTTGCCAACTTCAATACCTGATTCAAGTAGTATATATGTACCTGCAACGCCTCATCTTGTATATGGTGATAGTGGCAGTAGCGCTAGTGATAGTATAAGTGGTAACTCTCTATTCCAAGCCTAGAGAAAGCAAGCAAGATGAACAGTGACACGTAGTTAGTGTATATACATGTGTACATGGACTGTATGTAGTGGTGATGAACACAAACACAACGCTTTTTGATCATGCTCGCAGATGTATACACAGAGAAGTGCCGGAGAAATTGTATGTACTGCACAATATAGAATGAACGAGATAGTTGATGAAACGATATTGTGCAAAGTAACTTCTATCAGTGCAAGCTTGTTGGCATTCTTGTCTTTCGTGCCGTTGCTTGTGCCCCAGCATATGCATAAGCCACAGAAACCCAACAACACCACGAGCAACACAAGTGAAAAGCACCGAGTGCATGAAGATGACCACTAATAGTTTTGTAAAGAAAAGTGTAGTGAATTTGTGATTGAGCAGCCTGAGATTGCACACTGCATCGTTGAAAGGAACAAAACAGAAAACAAGATTGAAAAATGAAATGTTTGTAGAGTCTCTCTTGTGTCTCTCATAAAGGCCCTCTCTTGACTGTACATACTGAACGCTACCATAGACCGTTCACCCACTACGGTTACACACTACTACATACAGTATTAGTACTCTCACCGTCATAATTGGTGAACCTTGTTGAATCACTGCCGCTTGTATTTCGATTTTGTGCACGTACTAGCCTATTATGTGACTGTGTTAGCGCTCAGGGGTAGCTAATGTTCTTTGTTAAGTGTCGTTGTGGTAATGATACACGAGCTAAAGCTTGCTCTTGTTACTCTGTGAGGGGATACTGTTAGCTACACTATCATGTGATGTCGCTGTTAATCTTTGAACCTATGACCTAGCTGAAGTACTATTGTTAGTAGTTGCTATTGGTAGTGTCTGTTTTGAGGAAGGTGACAGTACTGGCGTTACAGCAAGTGATGTTGGTGCTGCTTGTATGATGATACTCTGTTTGTGTGAGACAAGACCACTGTTAAAGAGCTGCTGGTGTACACCATTCTGTTGTAGCAGCGCTACATTTTGTGCTGTCAGTGGTGAGCTGTTACCTAAACCTGTTAGTGCATCATCATATGTGCAGACGTTTACAATTATATAGTCAGCGCGAGTGCTTACATTTTGGAGCTTGTGCGGTACATTCACCCTGAACAACAGAGCAGCTAAACAGCACTGTGCAAATCATGCTGATAAATCATAGCATGGTATACCTGATGTAGTTGGTGGCACCCAGTTACTAGCAGCTGTTTGCTTAACTATATCTTTACGCCTTGCTTCACTGCTTGCACTTGCACTTGCAGCTGCTGCACTGTTTAAGCTAGTGTTAGGACTGTTGCCTGATAGCAGTGCCAGTAGGTTAGCACTCATACCAGCACCGCTGCCCATTAGTCTTGCTAGTATAGCATCCTCATCAAGTCCAGTATCATCAAGTTCAATCACATCTTCATCTTCATCGCTGAAATATTCAGATTCACTATTGTAGTCACTGCTCTCACTCTCTGAATCACTAACATCTCGCTCACTATCATCAGCCGCATCATCATCACCATTGCTGACTGCTGCAGCTTTTGCTGGTGCTGCTACTGCAGGCTTAGGTGGTGCATAGTTGCTGTGTAGTGCATGTACTAGTGATACTCTATGTATACTATTAACACGGTCTGCAAGTGCTGTCTTAGGTGATGCAGCAGCTGATACTACCCTAAAGTTCCTTGAGTCTTCTAGAATGAGTGAGTCAATACGTTTACTGTTAGTTAGACCACTATGTGTTGGTGGCTTCCAGTCTGATACTGCTGCTGCTGCTTGCTGCTCCTTTATCTGTAGTATTGTACAGCATAAGAGCGTGCACATAATATGAAATCAGTGTAAGCACAAGCTACGCCTTCACGATGGTAGTGTGCAGAGCTTTGGAGCATGTGTGAGCAAGCTTCTTGAATTCAAATGGACACACATGCTTCATAGTGTGTAGCAACATCACATCGTATACATGTATGCATAGTAAGCACTGACCTTTTGTTGGACAGTAGCATCGTCACCAGCAATTGCTGCCAGCAAGCTAGCGCTGATGTTACTAGTCTGAAGCCCTCCCTCAATGAGATTACTGAGAAAGCCAAATCCTTCTGAGCCATCATATTCATCTTCACTATTCCATTCTTCATCGCAGCTATCATCATCACTGGTTGCGTACTCGTCGCTGCTGCTGTCGCTGACTTCTACCTGCACAGCCACAGCTGACTTGACAGGTGGCACTATCTTGGCAGTCAGCACTAGAGTGGGAGTCGATGCCGCAGCAGCAACAGGAGCAGTAGTAGTGTTGGTAGAGCCATCTGTAGCAGCTACAGGCTTGTTGGTAGCGTCCAGCATGATGCTGCCAGCGTCTTCTACAAGACGTAAGCTGTTGCTCAGGCCTGTGGCTGCTGGTGGTTTCCAATCTGTGTTTGCAGTCTCAGCTTTCTTTGCTTGCACCTCTTCGTCGCTCTTGCCTAGTATCTTCAGGATGTCGCTGCTGTAGTTGCCAGAGGACAAGTCTATCTCATAGTCTGACTCGCTGTCGTCAGCATTCATGAAACTGTAGTCAAAGGCATTCTCTGAAGCGTCGCTGCCGCTCGCCTCGCTGCAGCTCGCATCGCTGTAACTGGCTTCGCTGTTGCAGTCGTTGTCCTCAATGGAACTCATGGCGCTGTTTTGAGTGTGGCAAGTGTGAACAAGCAGTGCTATATATTTGGGAGCTCAACAGCCTCTCCGCGATTGCATCATGGATTCTTAGAGAGCACTTCAGTATGAGGAGCCTTGAGATTTGAAAATTGTTGAAATGGAGAAGGCGTTACGGTCTGCAGGGGACGTGAGCGTACGCTGTGTGTGCGGCATGGCGTCGCTCTACAGATCAGATCTGTTCATTGGCAAAGGCGCACTAGTTACTGGAGGTGGCACTGGCATTGGCTATGCAATTGCGAAAGAGCTCGCATCTGCTGGCTGTCATGTTGTCATTGCTTCGCGAAACATGGACGCTTTGCAGGCTGCTGCTGCTCTCATGCAGCGTGAGATAGCCAGCTGCACGCACCTTGGCAAAGTTCATGCAGTACCATGCAATCTGAAGCAGCCTGACAGCATAACTCTGTGCGTCGAAGCAGCAATCAGTTTGTTAGGCAGGTGAGATATACATGTGCATCCTTCATTGCGCATCCAAAGAACTTGAAGTAAAGCTGTGCCCTGTCTTCCTTCATCCAACATCGGTCACAGATGAGATACACACAGCCGACGCTGATTTACTCCTTTTTGTGTGTGCACATGTTGTTACGCAGGCTTGACTACGTAGTAAACAATGCTGGTGGCCAGTTTCTGTCCAGTGCTGAGGATATATCAGCAAATGGCTTTGAAGCTGTAGTCAAGACCAATCTCACAGGCACCTTTCTGATGTGCAGAGAAGCTTACAACCAATGGATGTGTGAACATGGTGGTAGCATTGTAAACATCACAGTAGCAAATAGTAATGGCTATCCAGGCATGGCACATAGGTAACTGATAGCATTATGCACATTCAATTGTTACTAGCAGTACGCCAAGTCATGATTAAACATTTGCTACAAGATTGCTGAAATTGCTGAGTGTGTTCTCTGCTGACTGCTTCATATACATTGCTACTACTCGTTGTCACACAGTGGAGCAGCTCGTGCAGGTGTAGAAAATCTGACAAAAACGCTAGCACTAGAGTGGGTGAGCAGTAATGTACGCATGAACTGTGTAGCACCTGGTATCATCTATACTGAAAGTGGTGCAAAAAACTATGGTGCATCAGCTGACGAACTTATGCCAAAACTACTACAGACTATACCTGCAAGGCGGTGTGGCACAGCAAGTGAAGTTAGCTCAGCAGTAGTGTTTTTATTGAGCGAAGGAGCAGCTTATATAACTGGTACAACAGTGTGTATCGATGGTGGCAGTCATATGACTTGTATGACACCACTTGCTAATATACAAGACAAGACTAATTTGAGCGTGTATGGTCAGCTGGACCCTAAAGCTAGGCTTTAGCAGTAGTGTATAGCAGTCAAAGTTGTCAGTCTAACATATGTTATTGGTATTAGCAGTTAGGTATCTGCGGTAGTTGGTAGTGCGGCCATCATTGGTTAATGGTGGCGTATACAGCAATACACTTATATTAGTGCATACAGCAGCAGCATTTATCTACTCTTTTGTGTGCGTGGGCGCTGCATTGTGTGGTGTTGATAATTGCAGAACTGCTGCATAATGCAGGTAAGCAATGAGCATAATGCGGTACTGTACTTGATCACACTGGTTTGGGGTGTACGCATCGCTGAGTTCCGCGTGCCAGTTACATGAAAGTTGCTTAGGGCTGTATAA
>AXNI01018364.1:0-19072 GCA_000498555.1 Heterococcus sp. DN1 | reverse complement strand
AGAGCTGGTGCAGTCCCTCGCATGGTTACATTTGTACGAGGTATTACAGTATCTATGGCATCCACTACAGCAGCAGCTGCAGCTACTATAGCTGGTATTGCTGCTATCACCAATGGTACTGGCACTACTGCGAGTAGTACAGCACTGACACTACACAACAACAGTAACAACAACAGCGGTAACAGCAACAACAGTAACAGCTTAACAACAACAAATACAGCAAAATCAACAGTAGCAGATCAAATAGTGATGCGATATGGTGTACTTGGTCTTGGTAATATGGCTGTATCATCAGCTAATCATACAGCACTCTTTGAATCAGGTGCTGTCACATGCTTACTTACAAAGGAAGTGTATGAGTCTAGTGACCTTGAAACACGACGCTGCTGTGCATTTGCACTCAACAACATTGCTTCACATGAGCCAAATCACAGAGCGTGTGAAAAAATGGGTGTGTTGAGACCACTGTGTCATTTACTAAAAGATAATGATCAAGACACACACTTACAGGCAGCGTTTGCAGTGAGACAACTGAGCATCAGCGCACGCTGTAGAGCACAGTTTCTAGAGCTTAAGGGGCTAACATCACTCCTGGCACTTGGCTCAAAGAGTGAGAGCATAGAGGTACTGCGAGAAGTAGCAGCAGCGCTACGCAATGTGTCACTCAGTGAACACAGCAAAGTAGACATAGTAAAAGAGGGAGGGCTTACTGTACTAGCTACCATGATGCACAGTGCTGATGTTGAGACTGCACACCAGTCGACAGGGGTCATTGCTAACCTTGCAGAAGCCGTTGAGAATCAGGGCACTATGGTAGAAAGTGGCATCCTACAGCACCTCAAGTTCGTTATGAGGAGCATGAGTGTTGATGTTCAGCGTGAAGCTGTGCGTGGTATAGCTAACATCAGTGCAGAGTATGCTTACACTGCTGCTATAGCTAGTGCTGGTGCTATAGTGCCACTGGTTAGTATGCTGAGTAGTCCTGATTTCTTGTGTCAGCGCTATGCAGCAATGGGCTGTGGTAACTTAGCTACAAACTTGGCTAATCAAGAGAGACTGATGCATGAAGGTGCTATGCAGCCGCTACTATCACTGGCTAAGCGTGACAATGGCGACCTTGAATCACAGAGGTTTGCAGTGTTTGCACTGACCAATGTAGCAGCAACACGAGCTAATCATGCACAGCTAGCACGAGCAGGAGTAGTAGCGCTAGTGTGTGAGCTACTACAAGCTGATGATGTTGAGCTGCGTGACTGTGCAGCGTTCTGTGTGGCCAACTTTGCAAGCAATCCTGACTGCCACAGCATGCTGGCACAACAAGATGTACTGCCAGCACTAATACGGCTAGCAGGATGTGATGACGTCAGAGCACAGGTAAGGGCCACGTCAGCACTACGTGGCCTGTCCGTTGACGAGCAGTTGAGAGTAGACATTGTGACACGTGGAGGGCTGACACCACTGCTCAAACTGACACGCAGTAATGATGTTGAACTGCAGCTGGAGGTACTAGCAGCACTGTGTAATCTGAGCTTAAGTGGCTGTGTTGGTGCTAATCCACTGGCCTTCTTAAATGCTGTAGATGCTCAGAGTTTAGTCAGCTTCTTGTGCAGCGCAGATGTTACTTACAGGCTGTTTGGTGCTGTGACACTAGGTAACATAGCAGCACATGATCAGTTGCGTACACCGCTGGCTGCAGCAGGAGCTATAGCACCACTAGTAGCAGTTGCTGACAGCGCAGACCTTGAAACACAGAGGTGCATAGCTTATGCTCTGTGTAATCTATGTGCTGATGCAAGCAGGCGTAGCAGTGTTGTGAACGAAGGTGGACTACCGCCTGTCATATCACTAGCATGTAGTGATGATAGTACTGATCAATTAGCAGCAGTGTCAGCGCTGAGAGCTATAGCAGCAGATGCTCAGACACGGCGTGCTGTTGTGCAGCATGGTGCTCTGGAAGCACTCTGTATTACAGCACAGTGTAGTGATGATGTGCGTGTACAGCGAGAGACAGCTCGCACACTGTACGCACTGACACTGAATGACCTGAACAAGCTTGATGTGGCCTGCTTGACAAGAAAAGCTACAACAGCAGCAGCTGCAGCAGTAGCACCAGTGCATGATGTACTGCCATACATCGTGCAGCTAGCACAGAGCAGTGATCTAGTATCAGCAAGACATGCTATTGGTGCCCTGGCTAATCTCAGTGAGAATGAGAGTATACATGATAGGTTACTGTCATCACAATGGGGCAATAATGGCTTCTTAACAGCACCACTGCTACCATTATACACTGACAGTACTACTATCGTAACAGCTGATGCTACTGATGTTGGTGATGTGCAGCAAGAACAGCAGCAGTGGTGTGATGATATAGCACTTGGCAGAGAAGCAGCACGTTGTTTAGCTAATCTTGCTACAAACTGGTCAACACATGATGCACTACTGTTAGCAGACACTGCTACTGCACTAACACGTGCTGGTATGCGCAATGATGTTATCACTACACGCTTTGCAGCACTCGGGCTTATGAATCTAGCCTGCAAACCTACTACTACTGAAGCTACAGACAGTACTACAGTCAGTATGCAGCAAGCACTGAACAGTGCGCATGCAGCAGTACCGCTGGCAAAACTTGCAGCTGGTTGTGCTGTTAACTATGTACAGCTTAATGATGATGGTGTCATTGATGATAACAGTGCTACTATCACTCATGTTAGTAATACTGGTCGTGAACTAACAGTCGATGAAGAAATGTACAACACACTGGGCTATGATATGCAGACACGGCGGTATGCATGCTTAGCAATAGGACAGTTAGCATGTGATACATTACATCACACAGCACTTATCGATTCTGGTGCTATAGCAGCACTAGCACAAGCACTACTAGTTAATGACAGTGAAACAGCCTTCAATGCAGCTTATGCATGCAACAGGTTTACAACTACTGCTAATACTGATGATGCAGCAGCAGTTGCTGCGGGGGCACAGCTCATACCTCAACTGATTGAACTTGTAGCTATCACTGACGATGCTAACACTCTCGGCCAAGCAGTAGCAGCACTGCGGCACATAGCAACACAGTGTTCAGACAGTGCAGTGGCAGTTGTTCAGTGTGGAATACTTCAAGCTATTGAACAAGGCGGTTTAGCTGCTATCTGTCGTGATGCTGGTACTGGTGTGACTGTTGCTGGCAAGTTTACGCCAGAGATAGCAGTAACATCTGCACTCAAGAACAGTGGTATATCAACATCGCTTGAGAATGCAAGAGAAGCAGCAGCGCTATACAATGCACTCTCAGTGCCGTTTGAGTGTAAGAGGCCTATTGCACTATCATGCGAAACTATTGGCACTAGCACTACTGCTACTACTACTGATAACATTACAACTACTTTTAGTACAGCAGTAACAGCAGCAACAGAAACAGCAGCAGCAGCATCGCTCATGTGTCTGTGTCAGAGCTCAGATGTGGAGGTGTCACGTATGGCTACTGGTGCTGTGGCAAACTTGTCAGAAGATGTGATTGGTACACACACATCACTACTGCTACATGCTAATGCTATGCACTACCTTCTACACTTGATGCGTAGCAGACACTTAGCAGTACACCGTGAAGCAGCCCGTGCAGTTGCTAATTTACTATCATCATCTATAGCAAGAGATCAGTGGATACTAGAAGATGGATTGCGTAGCTTGGCTCCTATTGCTAAGTCAACTGACGCTGAATGCCAGTACAGCGCAACACTAATACTGAGAAAAGTGTGCGCTGGTGCTGCTAGCAGCGCTCAAACATACTTAGTTGGTGGTGGCGGTTTGAAGCTACTGTTACTACTACTACAGCGAGATGATGTTGACACAAGGCGACAGGCAGCAGCAGCCCTACTTGACATAGCATGCTGCTCTGAACACAGAGTTACAATAGCAGCAGAAGGCGGTCTACAGGGACTCATAACAGCAGCACGATGCAGTGATGATGTGCAGTTAAGGCTACTCAGTATAGGTGCTATTAGGCACTTATCGCTTGCAGCAAAAGTGAAGCGTGTTGCTGTCGAAGATGGTGTGCTAGGCCCATTACTGTGTGCATTAGATGATGTTATTGCATACCACAGTAAGCATGGCAGTAACACTACTAGTACTACAGCAGTAACCACAACAACAGCAGCAGTGACAGCAGCAGTTGCAGCATCACGCAGTGTTATGACAGCCACAGAGTGTGCAGACACTATAGCGCAGTGCTGTGGCACTCTAGCCAACTTAGCTGATGATGCGCGTAATCAAGTTACACTAGTAACAGATGGCGCTCTACCACGATTAGCAGCACTTACAGCTATAGGCGATGAAGCTGTGAGGTGTGATATAGCACGAGCATATGGCAGTATAACATCCAATGCTGAGTGTCAAGTTGGTTGCTTCACAGCTACTGACATTGACGCACTACTATCACTGATAGTACGACCGTTTGAAGAGTTGTGTACCCGTGATGCGCTAATGGCTCTAGGCAATCTAGCAGTTGTTAACAAGAATCAAGCACTGATTGCTGCGCGAGGTGGTCTGACTTGTATCATAGCAGTACTGACAAGCAGCTATGTTAGCTGTAGATGCTATGCTGCACGTGCTATGAGTAGGCTGTGTGCACTTGGTGACAATCAACCACTAGCACTGCAAGCAGGCGCACTACTATCACTCGTAAAGCTGCTCAAACGCAGGAACAGCACAGCATCAGCAGCAGCAGACAGTAGCAGCACCAGTTTAATATCTTCGAGTGATGATGAAACTTCAATGTGGGACCCTGAAACTGGACGTTTTGCTGCTATGACAGTATGTAATTTGAGTAGTCATCCTGATTGCAGACAGTTGATGGCACAGAATGGTGGGCTTGCACCTCTTGTGGAACTACTCAGTATCAAGAGTACCAGTGCAACAACTAGTGGAGCTGATAGTGAGCACTTAGAGCTATCACAACGCTATGCAGCTATGGCTCTGTGTAATCTTGCTACGCTGCGAGAGAATCAACTGCATGTAGTTAAACAAGGTGGGCTTGCACCGCTTGTGGCACTTGCCTCACTACAGCAGCATGATAACAGTACCACTATCAACAGTACTACCGGTACTACTGCTACTAGTAGTGTTACAAAGAGCAATGAGCTCAGTTTGTATGCAGCAATGGCGCTAAGTAATGTGGCATGTCATAGACAGAATAGGACAGCTGTTGTTGAAGCTGGTGCACTGAAGCCATTATGTATGCTAGCATTAGGCACTACTGCAGTGACTACTACAGCAACCACAGCTACTACTGCTGCTACTGATAGTAACAACACAGCAGCGCAAAGTGGTAACAAGAAGAGTAATAGCAAGCAAGACAAAGCAGCAAAAGACAAGAAAACTGCTAGTGCTACAACTGCTACTGCTAGTGCTACTGCTATAACTGCTAGTAATGCAGCAGCACTGGCAAGTATTGCAGACAACAGCAGTGGCCGCATAGAAGTGCAGCGTGCAGCAGGGCTCACACTGTATAATCTATCATGTAATGCTACAAACTTAGTTGCTATGGCACAGCAAGGGTGCACAGCAGCACTAGTAGCACTCACTAAGTGCACAGACATTGACTGCAGGAGGTTTGCAGTTATGACTCTGTGTAACCTAGCAGCAAACAGTGAAACACGTGCTGCAGCAACAAAGGGGGGCGGTTTGCAGTCAGCTATTAGACTAACACGCAGTGCTGGAGACAGTGATATAGACTGTATGAGCTATGCAGCTATAGCAGTGTGTAATATGGCTGCTGAGACACAGACACAGGCAGCTGTTGCTGTACATGGTGGTTTGATACCTATACTAGACATGGCAGCTAACAGTGATACTAGTACTAGCAATAGCAGTAGCAGCAGTAGCATAGATAATGCACGGTATGCAGTGATGGCGCTTGGCAACTTAGCAGCAAACGAGTCTAATCATGCACAGCTAGTGTCAAAGGGTGTTATGGCAGTACTGAAGAGGCTTGCTGCATCAAGCGAGCCTGATATACGTGAGTATGCTGGTTTTGCACTCGCTAATCTAGCCAGTAATGCAGACTACACTGATGTTATAGGTGCTCAGGGAGGCATTCCACCACTAGTTACACTTGCTAACAGCAGCAGTGTTAATGCGCAGTGCTTGGGACTAGCAGCGCTGCGAAGACTTGCAGCAGCACCAGAAAACGGTCAGAAATTGCTCGATGGTGGCGCAATGAGCGCACTTGCGCGTGCTGGTAGGAGCAGTTATGTAGAGGTACAGCGTGAAACGGCTGCCTGCTTGTGTAACCTGTCGCTGGGGGCACAACAACGGTTATCACTAGCACAATCATGTGTGCCATCGCTTGTGAGACTAGCTCAAGGTGGTGATAGCGAAGCTGCGCGACAAGCTATTGGTGCACTTGCTAACTTAGCTGAAGATGTTGACACACACAGCCTGATTGCTGCTGCTGGTGGTGCTCGCGCACTGATAGTGTTGATGAGCTTGAGCAGGCATGACACTGATGTTAAGAAGAGAATGAGTGCTGTTACTGCTGCTACTGCTACAGTACCAACTGCTACTGACATTGATGATACTGATACTACTATCACAACAGCTATTGCTAGCATCAGTAGTAGTAGTGATGCTTTAGCAGATGCAACAGCAGCTAAGAGTCTGACAGCAATGAGAGACTTATACAGAGAGGCATCACGTGCTGTAAGCAATCTGTTAACATCACTAGAACATCAAGCCAGTGTAGTACAAGATGGTCTAGATGGTCTTATAGCACTAGCATACACTACTGATACAGAGTGTCAGTACCATGCAGCACTATCATTACGTAAGCTGACACCAAACCTGGCATCACACAGTGGTATATGCAGCAAGGGCGGGCTACCAGCGCTCATCAAACTGCTTGGTGTACGCGATCTTAAGACACGCTTACAAGCAGCAACAGCACTGCGTGATCTATCAGCACACCCTGATCACAAGCTATTGTTTGCACAAGAAGGTGGCCTTGTAGCAGCAGTAGCACTAGGCCTTGAGCGAGAGGTAGAACTACAAGTACTTGCAGTTGCAATGGTGCGTCACCTCGCACTACATACTGATCTAAAGCGTGAGTGTGTGCAAGTTGGTGCACTGCGGCCAGTAGTGCGGTGTGTACGTTGGGCTAATGAAGATCTACAGTGTCAGTGTGCTGGTGTCATGGCTAACCTTAGTGAAGATCAGCTCAATCAGGTACGCTACAAACTTCATTGCTGTCTATGTGTTTAGTAGTTGCTCAGTGCTTGAAGTTGTGCCAGCGATTGTCTCAGTTATCATAAGTTGTTCAGCACTTATAGAACCAAGTACATGACTACAGCAGCACAATCGTACTGTGGTTGTACCATTAGTGTGTTTGCCTAACAGGAAAAAATAGCTATCACACCATTGTGTGCATCTGCTCAGATAAGCACTGCTGTTTATGTGCACATCACCTAAAGCATCCACTGACCATCACACTACTACCACTATACATACACACACACACTGCATTTCAACAGACTAGTATGGTAGAGGAGGGCTGTGTCCAAGCTTTAAGCAGTCTATCGCGTGCTGATAATGATGAAGTCCAGCAAGATTGTGCACGAGCACTAGCTAATCTAGCAAGTAATGAAGACAATCATGCTATCATCTACAGGCTTGGCGCTATGCACGCTCTAATAGCACTGACACAGTCACCACACGATGTCACACAGCGCTACGCAGCCTTTGGTTTGAGATTCCTGTCAAGCAATCCTGAAGTGCGAGTCAGTGTTGTACGAGACGGCCTTGTGAAACCATTCATAGTGCTAGCACAGAGTCCTCTGGTTGAGTACCAGCGCACAGCAGCAGCAGCACTTGCCAGCTTCACATTGAACCACGAGAACAAGCAGCAGCTAGTGAGAGACGGTGCACTACAGCAGTTACTGGAGTGTTGTAGGAGTAGTAACGATCTTGAAGTGACACGCCATTCTACACTGGCTCTATCTAACCTATGTGATGCTCCAGACCTGCAAGCAGATGTAGTGCGAGAGGGTGGTATTGAAGTGTTAACACGTACTGCACTGCATGCAGATGCACGTGTGCAGCGTGATGCAGCCCGTGCGCTAGCCTGCTTATCTGCTAGTAGCACTAACAGTAGTAACAACAGCAACAGCAGTAACACCAGTACTAGTGGTGTACGTGATGAACTGATAGAACGAGGTGCGCTTCCAGCACTCTTTCACCTAGCACGCAGCCTAGATGTAGCATCACAGCGCTATGGCACGCTAGCACTGTGCAACCTAGCATCAGGCCCTCACAAAGCGCGCATCGTAGCAGAAGGTGCAGTGAGACCATTGATGTTCTTAAGCAGATTTCCTGACCTTGAGATACAGAGGTTTGCAGCACTAGCACTAGCTGGACTAAGCTTAGGAGGTCAAGGTCAGCCTGGTGGCTATAGCAACAGAATGAGAGTCATACAAGAGGGAGCTTTGCGACCATTAATTGAGCTTGCTAAGTTCCCAGATGCTGAAGTGCAAAGGTGTGCAACACTAGCGCTTAGTGCTATAGCTCTTGGCACAGAGACTGCTACAAAGAGTGCTGTGTTACTCGAAGAAGGCTTGTTACCACTACTGCTACTAGTACAAGGTAGTGATGTTGACACTGCAAGGTCAGCACTGTATGCACTGGGTAGCTTAGCAGAGTGTGACGAAGTGAAAGCTAGACTAGTAGAGCTTGGAGCTGTAGCAGTAGCAGCACGCAATGCTGTTGAGGGTGACATTGAGTTGAAGCGTGCTGGTGCTTACTTCCTAGCGCTGCTGTGTGAGCACAGAGAGTTTCACAGTGATGTGCAGCAGCATGGAGGTCTGCAAGCTGTTGTGCAGCTAGCACGACTAGAAGATGAAGAGTGTCAAGAGTACGCTGCGTTCTCACTAGCACACTTAGCAAGTAATCACATGCTACAAGTACTGCTAGTTGAACTTGGTGCCCTGCAGCCGTTGGTCAGTATGATATCTACCGAGACTGAGCCTAAGCACTATGCTGGACTAGCACTACTCAAGCTTGCAGACAACTTTGAGAACCACTTGCGCATAGCAGAAGCAGGGGGTATACAGGCGCTGCTAAGGCTGGGTCGTGCACGCAGTACTGATGAAGAACTGCAGTATAAAGCAGCACTTACAGTTGGTCATCTAGCCAGTAATGCTGTTAAACTACTGCCAAAAGGAAAGGGTAGTAGTAGCAGTAGTGGCGCAATTGGTGCTGGTGCTGCTATGATGCACAGTATTAGTAAGAGTAGTGGTGGTAATAACAAGGGGGCTGAGACTGCGCTTGCTAAGCAGCAACAAGCAGTAGCTAAGCGTGGTCAGAAGCTAACACAACAGTATATGGATATGGCATTAGCAAAGTAAAATGTGTAGTGTTCTGCAGCAGTATAAAGCAATTCCTGTAAGGTGCTCAGCCGAGGCATGTTAACACGTTCGATAGAGGTTATATCTTGTATACACCAGCGTTCGAAGCGATACAAATGTACAATGGCTTAACGACACAGCGATGGTCTCGCCAATGTATACAATGCCATGCTTTTGCTGCAATATTAATGTTGTTGACTGCGTGTGTTGCCGTTGTATGCTGTGCATGCTTGGTCTGTTGACATCAAGAAGTTGTAACTATGAACCATCAATCGCATTGCTCTGTTAACTAGAGCGTACTACATCCAAACACTAAGACGTCTATCAATTAGCACAATAGCTGTAATGGTCGTATCACAAGGCAAAAAAAAATCTGTAGTGTGTTCAACTGAAACAGTATTAGCTTCATCCAATTCAAGTTGCCAATGACTCTGTATGCATGCTTGCAGTGCAAAATGTAGCAGCTTTGATCTCCACTACACCATCAATGATACTGCTATTGGTACTGTAGCATACGTGCATTACTGCATGTATGTTACTGATAGTAGTGTTATACTCCAGTATACACTGTGTGTATATGTATAGCGTTACTGTAGCTGTTTGTGATTCCCTCGCCGGGAATTGAACCCGGGCCAGCTTGTGAGAATCAGCTATCCTGACCACTAGACAACGAAGGACTTGATGGAGAGACTCATCATTATGACTTTCTACTGCATGTACTTAACTTACTTGTACTTCTTATCTTACGCGTGACATTGTACTACTATTGATTTGATATGTGTGTTGTGGTGATCACAATGTTATACTGATGGACAAGTGCGTATCGCATGTATGTATCATACACTGTTGTGGTGTAAGCTTTGCAGTATCATGCCCTGTGTATAATGTAGTACAGTACCTACATGTTAAAGCAACATATAGTATGTGTTGTACAAAGCTACATGTGATGGTACTACATGCAGATGTGCTACGTGCACATTACAGCCATATATCACAAAGGTATACGTACGTACTACTTGAAGCTTACAGCAGTCATGATAGTAGCTGTGCTGTATGTGAGCATATGCAGTGTGCACTCTGGCCGATAATGTTGTTGTGTATAAGCCACAGTAGCTGTATTATACATATATACACACCGCATGAGTCATCTACAGTTGTCGTGAGTATCCTGCAATACAGCAACAGCAGGCAGCTTATGTGGTAGTACTGGTAGTGTGTGCTGCGAACATACACTACAGTATACTGCTTGCATGCTGTGAGCTATAGTACTGAATGACCAGGATCAGTGCTTTAGAGCAGCGAGTAGCACTACAGCTGTCAGTGTTATGTGATCGGTCATCATGCATGATAGCTCATGATATGCGGTTGTTACAGCTCACTGGCAGTGTGCTTAGTGTCTACAGTGTCTGTTAGTAATCACCTCATGATGCACTTGTGCTAAAGCTTGCAGGTGTCTCTTGCAGAGCTCTAAGCAACTTTCTTGTTACAGGCACACATGAAGTCTCTGATTGCATATAATCACAACTTGAAGCACCAACCAAGAGTGAACATGAGAAGCAATCACAAAGCGGCCAAAAGTCAATGTTAAATGTAAGATATATGTATGTATGTATTACTGCAGTGTGTTATGTGCTGCACTACTGGTGTAACACGATAGCAGACCATCAGCCACACATCCTTAAGCTGTGCTATTGCATATTACACACTACTACTACTCCCCTCTGTACTGTAAAGATGCAACTGGTGCTCACATAGCACTTGCTGTTGATGTACGAAAAGGATAGTGTCATACTGCCTACGATGTGCTCAATCCCAACTGAACACACACTATTATGATAATATCCCACTGCGTGCAGTAGAAGTAGATGATGATGTCTGTGTTGCATGAGCACTATTCAGTAGCCACAAACTGCTGCTGCTGCTGCTGCTGCTGTGACTGATAGAAACATTACACAGTATCATATGTGATGATAAACAATAGTCACACATACACACTAGGCTTACTGCTGCACTGCCAAAGCAGTAGCTAGCAGTGCAACTGAAGTATAGCTTTTGTTCTGTTTGTTTTAGACTCTGTTTGTGTGTGTGTTATATGCTGTGCTGTGTATGTGTGCATGCCTTAGTTGCATGCACTGCTCATAATGATGTTCCATCCAACACCAATCAGGTTCAGGAAGAGTACTCTCAAGTGCACAGGCACGAATGCAAAGTTGATCAAGTTAGCTACTGGCCATATACGCCATGATGCTAGTAGTGTTGGCCACAGTGCTACTTGTACTTTGTGTACACCAGTGCTGGCTGCATTGCCAAAGCCGTGCCCTGATGCAATAGCACTAATAGCTGCGAATGCAAACAAGAAGCCACCGTTGAGGAATGGTGATGCAACTGCTTGATCAAGGAATACCATCTTAAGTGCTTTAGTGATACGTGTTTGGAAGCTGGTGCTTTCTGGCTTAGCATTTGTTGATTCAGCCTGTGTGTGTGGATTGGCACAGCAGCAGCAGCAGCAGCAACAGAAGTGCATGATACTGTCAGTGCATGCTGTTCGAGCGCTCACAAAATGAAGTATTATGAACGCCTATACTCTAACAACAGCACTAAGCAAACTGCGAATCAGGGTTGCTGCTAGACGAAACGATAACAGCATTGTATGCGAAGCGCAATGTGCATGCAAAGATCTTTATGCAGCCCCAGCTGATCTCGAAACGATATGAGCGATACGACTGCAAACAAATAACTGATATAAAAGTATCCGTTACCTTTCCCTTTTTGGCTGTGACCTTCTCTAGGACAGCAAACCAGTAATGCACAAGAGGCGCCAGGTAGAAGCCACCAATGAGGCCGTACACAATCATTCGCTGCAGGTCAAAGACATGCCTTAATGCACCTAATCCACCTACAGCAAAAGCTTGACTGAGGATATCGCCTAACCCGCAGATAACGCCACTGTTTGCAAGCACAGTGCAGCAGCAAGCTAGTGTTATGCTCTGCTGATAAGCAAAAAGGAACAGAAGCCTGTCCACAGTGCCAGAATTGCGCTCTGCAACGCAACAGAAGGAAACGCTCACCTGGTGACCATCTTGGTTTTCAGAGGCTGCACCTCGAGCGCGCGCATGTAAGAGCCGATCAAATTCCTCTTAGCATTAGAGCCTTGGCCATCGCTGACAGCGCTGCTCATTGAAAGCGGGGCTGTGCTGCCCACATGTTGCGCGTTGACTTGCGCTATCGAGAGAGGTTGTCTGTTGCCTCTGTTTGAAATCGCATTGGTCGAAGAGTGCGGCTGCACAAAGCCATTTACTGAGGCCACAAGGAGGCCTGCGACGAGCGTTGCTTGGGTTGCCTTCATCGTTTCAAAGTTGTGAGTGAGCAAAACAAAGAACACGGCAGTTGGCCCCCAAATCTTTTGGTTGCAGCTGCAGCAAGCTCGAGCGCAGCAGCAATGAATGCACAAGCACAGTTGCCAGCACATGCCCTGTACTTCATTGAGCGACCACCGCAAAACGCACAGCAGGCTTCAACACAAGCAGCAGAGCCTTCGCCAGCAGCAGCAGATGCATCAGAGGATGAATCAGAACTGTCCATAGATGATCTTGTAAGGCTGTTCAGAGATGTTAGGCATCCTGTGGCCAAATTGCTGAAGGAGCTTGACATCACTGTAGAAGATGCTATACAGCTTGATATCATAGAGCAGCTGAGAGGCTTACCACACAAGAAACGCGCCACATACATCAAGCGTAACACTCTCACAGAGGAAGAGCGCAAGCAGCAAAGTCGCACACGCAACAGAGAGCATGCTAAGCTTACGCGTGACCGCAAGAAATTCATTATTGAGGTGATGATAAGCCTTTTACTTCAAGATTGTAATTGTGACGTACTGCTCATCCCCTGTGTGATCAACACCTTCGTACAAACGCTCACATACTGTATGATGTACATTATGTGTTGCCGCACAATGCGCTTGTCTTATCGCGCAGGCACTGCAGGCCCAACTGCAACGTTTTCAACAGAAGGAGAACACTAGTAGCAGCAGCAGTAGTAGCACTGTGAACCCAGTAGTAGCAGCAGCAGCAACAGCAGCATCTGCATTGAATGCTAGTGCAAAGCTCAGTCCTGTGCCTGTGGAAAGGAGCGTTGCTGAAGCTCGTGCTATCACTATTGCTAGGTAACCATATCCTAACATATGATTTGATACTCACATAAGGTAGATGCATGCACAGCTTTCAGCAGGCTTTACAGTCAATTAAACAAACGTTGCAGCGCTTCATATGCTGTTGTTGTGATGCAATCTACTTTGTATAGTGCTTGCACTAAGCATACTTTGTGGTGTGTGCTTCTAATGCTGTCTTTTTTTTGGTCATGCGACATAGGTTCTTTGATGTGCTGACGAGTGCTAGCAGCAGTGATGACGTCATCATAAGGCATAGCTTAGCACAAGTAGCATTGCCTAATATCACATATACATGTCCTAAACTACCAGAGGTACAATTACAGAACACTGGCAATTACAGCACTGTGTACTACACACAACCTGTTGTAAGACAAGGTTTCAATGAAACTATACTGGAGGCTGCATCGTTGCCACAACGTATAGCAGCACTATTACAAAGTGGCAGTGGTGCTAGCAGTAGCAGTACTACAATGAATGGCGGCACCAACAGTACTGGAGTGTATACAGTAACAGTACAGTATAGTACATCACATCCAGCACAAACAGCAGTGTTTGATAGCAGTGTTAATGATGCAGCAAGTGCTAACACAACTGCTACTACTGCAGCAGGTGACTCGCAGTCAGCAGTACAACCGCTGTGTATACTGATGACAAGTGGTAGTGTAATGATGTGTAAATGGTCTGCACAAGTACTGATACAGTGTAATGGTCAACTCATTACCGCTACACCAGTGTGCGTAGCAGGTATGGTGCATGCTACACTTACTAGTACTACAGCAGCAGCATCACATCCACCAGCAGCAGTAGCAGCAGCAACAGCAGCAGCAGAAGTGTTAGCAGCAGTGACTATACAATATGACATGGCATCACTGTGTAGACAATTAGAGTCTGTAACTGGCTGCTGTTTCGCACATAGCATGACGCCTTGTAATGTTAGCACTGATGCTGCCATGGCTACCACTAGTGCAACTAGTGATCACAGCAGCAGCATGCAGCAGCAGCAATCACCACTAGCAAAACGAGCGAAACACAGCACAGATGAAATAAGCGCAGTATCAGGCTCAGTGTTGCCAACTTCAATACCTGATTCAAGTAGTATATATGTACCTGCAACGCCTCATCTTGTATATGGTGATAGTGGCAGTAGCGCTAGTGATAGTATAAGTGGTAACTCTCTATTCCAAGCCTAGAGAAAGCAAGCAAGATGAACAGTGACACGTAGTTAGTGTATATACATGTGTACATGGACTGTATGTAGTGGTGATGAACACAAACACAACGCTTTTTGATCATGCTCGCAGATGTATACACAGAGAAGTGCCGGAGAAATTGTATGTACTGCACAATATAGAATGAACGAGATAGTTGATGAAACGATATTGTGCAAAGTAACTTCTATCAGTGCAAGCTTGTTGGCATTCTTGTCTTTCGTGCCGTTGCTTGTGCCCCAGCATATGCATAAGCCACAGAAACCCAACAACACCACGAGCAACACAAGTGAAAAGCACCGAGTGCATGAAGATGACCACTAATAGTTTTGTAAAGAAAAGTGTAGTGAATTTGTGATTGAGCAGCCTGAGATTGCACACTGCATCGTTGAAAGGAACAAAACAGAAAACAAGATTGAAAAATGAAATGTTTGTAGAGTCTCTCTTGTGTCTCTCATAAAGGCCCTCTCTTGACTGTACATACTGAACGCTACCATAGACCGTTCACCCACTACGGTTACACACTACTACATACAGTATTAGTACTCTCACCGTCATAATTGGTGAACCTTGTTGAATCACTGCCGCTTGTATTTCGATTTTGTGCACGTACTAGCCTATTATGTGACTGTGTTAGCGCTCAGGGGTAGCTAATGTTCTTTGTTAAGTGTCGTTGTGGTAATGATACACGAGCTAAAGCTTGCTCTTGTTACTCTGTGAGGGGATACTGTTAGCTACACTATCATGTGATGTCGCTGTTAATCTTTGAACCTATGACCTAGCTGAAGTACTATTGTTAGTAGTTGCTATTGGTAGTGTCTGTTTTGAGGAAGGTGACAGTACTGGCGTTACAGCAAGTGATGTTGGTGCTGCTTGTATGATGATACTCTGTTTGTGTGAGACAAGACCACTGTTAAAGAGCTGCTGGTGTACACCATTCTGTTGTAGCAGCGCTACATTTTGTGCTGTCAGTGGTGAGCTGTTACCTAAACCTGTTAGTGCATCATCATATGTGCAGACGTTTACAATTATATAGTCAGCGCGAGTGCTTACATTTTGGAGCTTGTGCGGTACATTCACCCTGAACAACAGAGCAGCTAAACAGCACTGTGCAAATCATGCTGATAAATCATAGCATGGTATACCTGATGTAGTTGGTGGCACCCAGTTACTAGCAGCTGTTTGCTTAACTATATCTTTACGCCTTGCTTCACTGCTTGCACTTGCACTTGCAGCTGCTGCACTGTTTAAGCTAGTGTTAGGACTGTTGCCTGATAGCAGTGCCAGTAGGTTAGCACTCATACCAGCACCGCTGCCCATTAGTCTTGCTAGTATAGCATCCTCATCAAGTCCAGTATCATCAAGTTCAATCACATCTTCATCTTCATCGCTGAAATATTCAGATTCACTATTGTAGTCACTGCTCTCACTCTCTGAATCACTAACATCTCGCTCACTATCATCAGCCGCATCATCATCACCATTGCTGACTGCTGCAGCTTTTGCTGGTGCTGCTACTGCAGGCTTAGGTGGTGCATAGTTGCTGTGTAGTGCATGTACTAGTGATACTCTATGTATACTATTAACACGGTCTGCAAGTGCTGTCTTAGGTGATGCAGCAGCTGATACTACCCTAAAGTTCCTTGAGTCTTCTAGAATGAGTGAGTCAATACGTTTACTGTTAGTTAGACCACTATGTGTTGGTGGCTTCCAGTCTGATACTGCTGCTGCTGCTTGCTGCTCCTTTATCTGTAGTATTGTACAGCATAAGAGCGTGCACATAATATGAAATCAGTGTAAGCACAAGCTACGCCTTCACGATGGTAGTGTGCAGAGCTTTGGAGCATGTGTGAGCAAGCTTCTTGAATTCAAATGGACACACATGCTTCATAGTGTGTAGCAACATCACATCGTATACATGTATGCATAGTAAGCACTGACCTTTTGTTGGACAGTAGCATCGTCACCAGCAATTGCTGCCAGCAAGCTAGCGCTGATGTTACTAGTCTGAAGCCCTCCCTCAATGAGATTACTGAGAAAGCCAAATCCTTCTGAGCCATCATATTCATCTTCACTATTCCATTCTTCATCGCAGCTATCATCATCACTGGTTGCGTACTCGTCGCTGCTGCTGTCGCTGACTTCTACCTGCACAGCCACAGCTGACTTGACAGGTGGCACTATCTTGGCAGTCAGCACTAGAGTGGGAGTCGATGCCGCAGCAGCAACAGGAGCAGTAGTAGTGTTGGTAGAGCCATCTGTAGCAGCTACAGGCTTGTTGGTAGCGTCCAGCATGATGCTGCCAGCGTCTTCTACAAGACGTAAGCTGTTGCTCAGGCCTGTGGCTGCTGGTGGTTTCCAATCTGTGTTTGCAGTCTCAGCTTTCTTTGCTTGCACCTCTTCGTCGCTCTTGCCTAGTATCTTCAGGATGTCGCTGCTGTAGTTGCCAGAGGACAAGTCTATCTCATAGTCTGACTCGCTGTCGTCAGCATTCATGAAACTGTAGTCAAAGGCATTCTCTGAAGCGTCGCTGCCGCTCGCCTCGCTGCAGCTCGCATCGCTGTAACTGGCTTCGCTGTTGCAGTCGTTGTCCTCAATGGAACTCATGGCGCTGTTTTGAGTGTGGCAAGTGTGAACAAGCAGTGCTATATATTTGGGAGCTCAACAGCCTCTCCGCGATTGCATCATGGATTCTTAGAGAGCACTTCAGTATGAGGAGCCTTGAGATTTGAAAATTGTTGAAATGGAGAAGGCGTTACGGTCTGCAGGGGACGTGAGCGTACGCTGTGTGTGCGGCATGGCGTCGCTCTACAGATCAGATCTGTTCATTGGCAAAGGCGCACTAGTTACTGGAGGTGGCACTGGCATTGGCTATGCAATTGCGAAAGAGCTCGCATCTGCTGGCTGTCATGTTGTCATTGCTTCGCGAAACATGGACGCTTTGCAGGCTGCTGCTGCTCTCATGCAGCGTGAGATAGCCAGCTGCACGCACCTTGGCAAAGTTCATGCAGTACCATGCAATCTGAAGCAGCCTGACAGCATAACTAAGTGCGTCGAAGCAGCAGTCAGTCTGTTAGGCAGGTGAGACATACGTGTGTATGCTTCATTGCGCACCCAAAGAACTTGAAATAAAGCTGCGCCCTGTCTTCATTCATCTAATATCTGTCACAGATCAGATACACACAGCCGACGCTGATTTACACCTTTTTGTGTGTGTGCTCATGTTGTTACGCAGGCTTGACTACGTAGTGAACAATGCTGGTGGCCAGTTTCTGTCCAGTGCTGAGGATATATCAGCAAATGGCTTTGAAGCTGTAGTCAAGACCAATCTCACAGGCACCTTTCTGATGTGCAGAGAAGCTTACAACCAATGGATGTGTGAACATGGTGGTAGCATTGTAAACATCACAGTAGCAAATAGTAATGGCTATCCAGGCATGGCACATAGGTAACTGATAGCATTATGCACATTCAATTGTTACTAGCAGTACGCCAAGTCATGATTAAACATTTGCTACAAGATTGCTGAAATTGCTGAGTGTGTTCTCTGCTGACTGCTTCATATACATTGCTACTACTCGTTGTCACACAGTGGAGCAGCTCGTGCAGGTGTAGAAAATCTGACAAAAACGCTAGCACTAGAGTGGGTGAGCAGTAATGTACGCATGAACTGTGTAGCACCTGGTATCATCTATACTGAAAGTGGTGCAAAAAACTATGGTGCATCAGCTGACGAACTTATGCCAAAACTACTACAGACTATACCTGCAAGGCGGTGTGGCACAGCAAGTGAAGTTAGCTCAGCAGTAGTGTTTTTATTGAGCGAAGGAGCAGCTTATATAACTGGTACAACAGTGTGTATCGATGGTGGCAGTCATATGACTTGTATGACACCACTTGCTAATATACAAGACAAGACTAATTTGAGCGTGTATGGTCAGCTGGACCCTAAAGCTAGGCTTTAGCAGTAGTGTATAGCAGTCAAAGTTGTCAGTCTAACATATGTTATTGGTATTAGCAGTTAGGTATCTGCGGTAGTTGGTAGTGCGGCCATCATTGGTTAATGGTGGCGTATACAGCAATACACTTATATTAGTGCATACAGCAGCAGCATTTATCTACTCTTTTGTGTGCGTGGGCGCTGCATTGTGTGGTGTTGATAATTGCAGAACTGCTGCATAATGCAGGTAAGCAATGAGCATAATGCGGTACTGTACTTGATCACACTGGTTTGGGGTGTACGCATCGCTGAGTTCCGCGTGCCAGTTACATGAAAGTTGCTTAGGGCTGTATAA
>AXNI01018361.1:0-14007 GCA_000498555.1 Heterococcus sp. DN1 | reverse complement strand
GCTTGCAGCTGCTGCTACTGCCTGTGTTGCATCATTCTCATCGACATCTGGTGCGGCTGCTGCTGCTGCTGCTGCTGCGGCCGCTACCGTTGCCGCTGCTGTTGCTGCTGCAGCTGCAGTTGAGGTCTCTCGTGCTGAGCTCAAGCTCTCCCGTCGCTTTGTGAAGGCAGCATACGGCGAGGCTATAGCACTAGTGCCCCACAATGCACTGTTTGCTGCTCCTTTGGCAGCTGCACTTGAAGGTTGTATAGATCCTTGCTGCTGCTGCTGCTGCTGCTGCTGCTGCTGCTGCTGTTGACGAGTAGACTTGACAGGACTGGTCATCATCAACTCAACAGGAGAGATGCGGCCTACTAGCCCCAACCTGCTGCCTCTAGTTGCACTGCTGGTTGTCTTAGGGCGGGCAGTGCCTGCAGAGTCAGCCTGAGCTGCATGAGCTTGTGCATGACCTTGAGTGGCAGAAGCTTCGAGCATCAAAGCTCTCATGGCATCTAGCCTGCTATTGCCAGCTGCGCGAGCCTCGCTTGGTGGCTGCTTCAAACGACGAAACAGTAGCGTTGAATCTTCACTTGCCAGAGGTCGTGTAGATCGCAATACATCAGCAGTAACTCCTGCTGCACCTCGACGCGTTGATTCATCAGTAACGGCTGCTGCTGCATCTCTGGAGGGCCGTTTCATACCAAGCATAGTAATTTTGCGCTATGCTATGTAGAGCTGGCTGTGTAGCAGCATGCCAAGCACACAACACCGCTTGGATCAGCGTTTCTTAGGGACGCGCCACTATTTTGGGCGAGCGTGCTCGCGGAAAAACGGCGCTCTTGACGTTTAGTCCCTGCTCTTTGCTGTGTTTGTCTGGACACAGTGCCTGCACCACATGTAGCTGTGGCGTTAAGATCAGCTGTCGTATGAAAATCATCATGACTATTGCTGAAAACGCGATGTGCAATTCAAGATAGCTTGCACTTCGACCAGTAAATCGTACATGGCGTTTGTCAACATCCCTGCTCGCTTTGTGTGTACAACGCGCACTCGTAGACTTGGACCGTTGAACCTGGAAATTTCCAGCGATTTCCTTCCCAAAAATCAAAACACACACGCGGGAGAGTGGTCAAGCAGGCCTGATGCGCTCTCTCATAGTACTGAGCTTGTGCTTGGCAGCTCGGGCAGCTCAAGTGTGTACTGGTCCAAAGAATGTCAACCTCGCTATTACTAGCAACGCAGATGTAGCAAAGCTTGCTGCAGCAGCAGCTTGTCCGAACCAAGTGATCCAGGTTACACTAAAGGCTGCTGTTACTCTTACTAAGCCTATCGTAGTCAGCGCCACAACATCTCTGAGCATCAACGGCGCAAAAAACACAGCCCGTAGCTTTGACGGCGCTGGCTCAGCTCAACTCTTTGATGTACAGGGGAATCTAACGCTGGTAGGTGTAACACTGCAAGGCGGCAACTCTCCTGGCTACGGCGGAGCAATCAACAGCACTGCCTCGGCGTTTATCAGCATCAGAGACTGCACTTTTGCAGGATGCAAAGCAAAACAGGGAGGAGCCATCTTTACAGCAGGCAGTTTAGATATAACATCTTCTCAATTCAAGAACAACAGTGCAAGCGCATCTGGTGGAGCAATAGAGGCTGGCACTGGCAGTGAGCTGAGCATCGCCAGCACCTTGTTTGACACCAATATTGCAGGTATGCAACTCAACAATCAATAACATAAAAATCAGAAACGGTTGTACAAACTTCTCACCATTGTTGTCTGTGGCTCTATTATAAACCTTGCAGGACTAGGCGGTGCTGTAGCAGCAGCTGGCTCCTTGGACATCTCCAACTGCAACTTTAAAAACAATCAAGCTTCAGCAAGTGGTGGTGCTGTTGTAGCTACCAGCAGCATTAGTAGTGCTACTAGCAAAGGTGCTGCTGCTGTGCCACAGTCAAAACAGTCTATTACAAACACAACATTCAGCTCAAACAGTGCTACAGAGAGTGGAGGTGCTTTAGTGCGACAGGGACCTAGAGGCACAACTGTACAACGTGAAAATAACAAGAATGCATTGGTCTTAACACAGGTACATATAAAACGAAAAAAATTTCAGCTATTCTGCTGTACTGTTGCTCAAGCGTTCCTCTAGTACAAGTAGTCATGCATGTGACATCGTATAGCGTATGCTATATGTGCATCTTACAGACGCGAAGCTTGCAATGTCCATGACTTACAAATGCCTATTCTGTATGTGTGCGTTGTACTGCTATGTTCAGTGTCTGTTTACGAACAACACTGCAGAAGCAGCAGGTGGTGCGGTAACAATAGACACTACAGCAGCAATCTCTATACAGCAAGTTGTGTTCAGAGGCAATGCTGCTGCTGCTGCAGGCGCTGTTGATGTGCTTGGCTACGCATCAATAGACGACTGTGCATTTGAAAAGAACACAGCAGGCACAGTAGCAGGAGCACTAAGGGGTGTTGCATCATCACTTGATGAAAGCCAATCTGACATAGTTGTCAAAGGGAGTACATTTGCAGCTAACAGTGCTAAGCAGCGCGGTGGTGCTGTGTACATGAGTGTAAGAACATCAACAGCAGCAACAGCAAACACAACAGCTCCAACGTTTACTGCAATTGATGTAAGTACTTGGCATACTACGCCACTGCTACTATCTATCATGCTATACACTTTCAGATTAGCTGCTGCTGCTAGCTTGGCGTGCACAAGTGTCTGCGGACATTTAGCTCAATTGACAGCGTAATGTGAAGCATTGCTGACATTATGTACATACGCTATGCTCTGTGTTTGTGCGATTGCATGTTGTGTTTTGCGCTATCACGCATCAGTCCTCATTTGTTAACAACACTGCAGCTACTGGAGCAGCCATGTACATTGCACAACCACAGATGAACACTACTGCTGCTGCTGCTATCACTGCTGATGCTGCTGCTGCTGATGATGCTGCTACTGCTACAATTGATGTGGCTGTGTTGATCAACGCCTGTAGATTTGCAGACAATGTTGGACAAGTGTCAGCAGGTGCCATAGCAACAACAGCAGCAGCACTTGTGTCTATCATAAAGGTTAGTCTGCGTGTGCATTAGTTCACATTGCATACGTGACACTGTGCTGACTATATCAAACCATTGTGGCGCTTTTTGTTGACGATTTGAACACTACGGCCGCATACGTAATGCAGTAAGTGTTGACGTTCGTGCAACAAACTCAACACTGCTATCAATATTGCTACTAGTACATTGCTGTTGCTACAATATCTAATCCTGCTGCTGCTGCTGCTGCTATTGCTGTCACTATTATTCTACTGCTACTGTTGCGCAGAGCTCATTTGTTCACAATAAAGCGTTGACTGCAAGTGGTGGTGCTATACTCATAGCTGATCCTGATGGTGCTATAACCATCAGCAAAACAGAATTTATCGGCAACACTGCACAAAATGCATCTGCAGGCGCTATTGATGTTGCTGGAATTCTCACTGTTGCGCAGGTAACATATATAGCACAGTACAGTACAATGCGTACAGCAGCACCAAGCACACACGTATTGAAGTTTCTGTTCAACTTGTACGTTCTGCTACAACAACCCGTGGGTTTGCTTGTTTGCCCCCCAACAGCTTACACTCACGCTTAACACGCACATTATACACTTCTTTGTGTTTGTGCTGTGTGTTTTTTACACAGAGTCAGTTTGTGAACAACACTGCTAGTGTTAGTGCTGGTGCTATTGGTGCTGATAGCGGTAGTACTGTTACAATTGACACGTCAAGATTCAATCACAACAGTGCACGCGGCGGTGGAGCTGTTCGCGCTTCTGATGCATGCGTAACCATCACTGACAGTATATTTGGCAACAACACTGCAACTGATAGCGGTGGTGCAGTACTGCTTGAAACAGACAGCACAGACAGTAGTAGTGCTGATACAGCTGCTGCTGCGCCTTGTGTTAGTAGTGTCTTGAACACTACATTTGCAATGAACAGTGCTGCTACTGGTGGTGCTATCAGCACATCTGCTGCTCTGAATCTACTTGAGGTGAGTTATAGTATTGCTTGACTGCAAATTATATTATGTTACAGTATTGCGAATGCATCAATTTGAAGTGTACTGCTGTAGGTACAAGTTGATGCGTCAGTTGATGCATCGGTTGTCAAGCAGTTCAAGCATCATGCGAAGCATGCATCATTTTCAATCAGCATTTATTTACTGCAATTACCAGCACTAACATGTAATGATGCACTACTGCTGCACCGCTCACTATCACGATGCTTACAACAACACAGGGTACATTTGCTAACAATACAGCTACAGGTGCGGGCGGTGGTGCTTTGTATGCTAATAGTACTACAGATCCAATGACAGCTACAAATGTACTATTTCAAAACAATACTGCTACTGCAGCTACTGGTGTTGGTGGTACTGCTTATCTGGCTGGTTCAAAAGGCTATGTATTTGATAACAGTGGCTTTCTAGCTAGCACCAGTGGCAGCTATGGTGGAGCACTCTATGTAAGCTACATATGAATACATTTTCATGAGTTGTGTTACTACATGCTTATGTAATGACACCTTTCATGTACATTCAACCTGTGCACGCTTTGATAGCCTCGTGATAGCTGAATAGCACATGTTAAATTGCCATAAAGACACTCATGGACATTTGCGTTGCACTCGATTACATGCACACTGACCATTGCTATTGTTGTTTGTCTGCTTTACTTACCATAACAACAGGTTGATGAGGGCGCAGGTGTAACTATAAAGAACTCACTATTTGAAGATTCTGCAGCTGGTATTGCAGGAGGCAGCGTTCTTGGTGTAGGAAGGAACGATGTTACTATCACTAACACCACATTCAGTAACTCAACAGCTACATGCTGCTATGCCCCTACAGCTACTGCTGCTACTGCTGCTACTGCTGCTGCTGCTGTTACTGGCACTACTACTGGTGGCAGCAATTGTGTTGATATTACTACTAATGAGGAGAATTCCCAGTGTTGCACAGCTGAGTACTACGGTGACAACGGCAAATGCATAGGCTGTGATAGTATTGATAACAAAGTGTTTCAGTGTCATGGTATTGGTACAACAGTAGCATCACTTACACTAGCGGCAGGGTACTGGAGACCTGATCTAAAGACCCTTAAAGTACATGACTGCTATAATGTAAGTACTACTAATACTCTCAGCTTGAATATGTATGTTTTGCATGGTAGTATTGTGTTACAATATGCTGTTAGATGCTGTTAGCGTGCATGATGCAAGCAGCAACAGTTCGTATTACTGGGTTCTTCATCTGGCTGATATCCAATGTAATCGATGCTATGTATGTACGTTTATGTTATTTTGAAGCCTACTGCATGTAGTGGTGGTGTAGCTAAATCGTCATCAGATGATTACTGTGACATAGGCTATCAAGGGCCATGTAAGTTATCACCTTAAATACTCATTGCACGATTTACAATCAACACCGTTTTGCTGCATAATGCACTGTGCTTGTGCATCAACCTATTGCAATGCTCTCAACAATGCGCTGAATTGATAGCAATCCCAATGACCATCATCATGACCTGATGCCATATACAACTGGCTTTGTCTGACTGCTTACATGTGCATGTACTTGTTACACTATCTTACACTTACACATCAACAGATTGCTCAGTATGCTCGAAAGGCTATGTACAAACAGCTGGCAATCAGTGCTCAGCCTGCAAAGCACGTAACAACATTGATTGGCTACCACTACTGTTTGTACTAGTTGTTATACTAGCAGCACTAGCAGTGTTCATACATGAGATGCTTGACTTGGGAACTGATGCAGCAGCAACAAGAGACATATATGCAAAAGATAGCTGGTTAACAAAGATGAAAGCACTGCCATGGAGTAAGCTATGTATACCACTTGTAGTGTTCCAGATAGTAACACAGTTGGTGAATGTAACTGGACTGCAGCTACCATCAGCATATACTGGTACGTATCTACAACATATGCTGCTAAATACATGCACAATGTACTGTAGTAACGCGCTATAATATGAAGCTAGCAATATGCACAAATGCATTACTTCACGGAAGCAAAGTGGTTTCTATCACACGCTACTGTACACTATACACACTCATCGCATGCTGAGAGCATATTCACATTCAGTACTGACACCATGTATACTTATGCGCTGCACATCTGCATATGTATTGCTTATGCTCATGTCAAACAGATTTCTTGAGTTGGCTAGATGTGTTTAACTTCAATCTACCATACACACTGCCAGTTGGTTGCATGGTGCGAGTTACCTTCTACATCAAACTAGTAGTCACAACACTGACACCACTAGTACTAGCAGCAATACTAGCATGCACCTACGCTGTATCATGCAGCAAGAACAAAGTGACAGAGGTTGCAAGAACATCAACCACAAACTTGCATGCCCGGAACGATCGCCTGCAGCAAATCTTCACTAAGCATGTAAACGCATTACTAGTCCTCACATTCTTGGTGTACACAACAGCATCAGTAGCAGTACTACAAACATTCCCGTGCGACAGTATTGCAGGCACTGGCAAAAGCTATCTACGTGCAGACTATAGTCTTGAGTGTGGCACTACACAGCACACTATATACAGAGTCTATGCTGCAGTAATGATACTAGTGTATCCGCTAGGCATACCAGTACTGTATACAGCACTACTGTGGCGTCATAGAGATGCAGTACGGGCTACAGCTACTGCTACAAGGCCCCGCATAGACCGCATGAATGCTAACGGTACACTGATGAGCAGTGCCTTCTTGTGGCAACCATACACAGTACGTATGTACTATTGGCAAGTAGTAGAGTGTGCAAGACGACTACTGTTAACAGGTGTCATGGTATTCTTCATGTGGTCAACAACAGCAACAGAAGCTGCAATAGGCTGTTTACTTGCAGTGCAACTTGTACTTGCAGCAGTAGTACTAATCTGCGCTCCACACAAAGACAGTTGGGATCAGTGTGCATATATACTAGGCGCTGGTGTTATCTTCTTAACTATGCTGATGGCGCTACTCATCAAAAGTGGAGCTAGCAAATTTGATAGTACCGGTATGATAGTATATGGAGCGCTCATGATAGTACTATGTATAGCAGTGCTGCTATTTGCTGTACTACAAATGGCTGTAGCAGAGCGTAGACGCTATCTGCTGAAACGAGAGAGTAGTGTAGTTTCAAAAGCAGCTAAGAGTGGCCCTACAGCAGCAGTTATCAATGCTAGAGATGAGACTGATACTGAAGCACCCATCAGCACTACAGACAATGCAGTGTAAAACTATGCAACACTCAACTGTACCAGTACAACTAGTAGCAATAGTAGTAGTACTATACAGCAGAGGGTTATACAATGGCGTGTTTATACAGTAGTACCAGCAGCAGCACTGCGATACTGCTTGTACTTTAGCTTCGCAAGGGGGCGTGAAAATTGCATGTTAAGGGATGTTACACACGAGTACACATAGAACCATGTTGGTGCGCTATCGGCATGGTGTCGAGCTTGTAAAGTAAATCTGTGGGCTGAGATGCGTGTTTTGCTAAACTATATTTCGCAAGGGGTTTCATACTCGGTATACTTTATGTGTCCTTTTGCATCCATAAGTGCTCCTACATCCTGTACTCATTACACACATGCACGAATGCACAAATTGACAACACAAAACATCATACAGCTGTGCTATGCGTGTCTATGCTGATGTTTGTTGAATATGCAAGCTTTGCTGCTTTTGTTTGTTTGTCATTGACTGCTGCACTTCATGCATTACAAGTAGCAGCCACTAGCAAAACAACAAGAAGCAACTATAGTATGCTGGTACATGATGTTCAGTGCTACAGTAATCAAGATTCAGCATTGCAGTATATGTCACTGACTTCTGACGACTGTGTAGCAGCCTGTCTCGTGAGACGAATACCATTACACAGTGACTGTTCAACTGCTTGTGGTGCATAGCTGCGTTGAAGACATAGACAACAACATCACAGTACATCCATTCACACACATACCAAAATCTCAGTTGCACGCGCCACTGTTTGTGTGTCCTGCTACCACCATCACTAAATATTTGGCATAGTATCATGGCGCATGACTCCCACTTCCTTTCTGCTTGTATGCATATGCTATCTGCTCTCACTCAACATGGCAGCAGCCTTTGTCTTTGCACTTATCATCAGCACACAGCGTGTCACAGCATAGATAAGTTGCTTCACTGATAGCATCTGTTTGAACTGTCAGTGCTGAGCCGTTTACAGCAGCACCGTTACTACTTGAAGTTGTAGTCACTGGTACTATCTCTGTCTGTATAGTAGATGCATGTAAGCCCTTCTTGTGTAGCTGTGTGTGCACACGGTGTAGTACTTGTCGTACATCAGTGCCTTGTGGTACAGATACATGTGCTGTGCATAGCACTCTTGATGAATCAATCTGCCACACATGTAACTCATGCACTCCAACTACACCCTCAACTGCGTTCAACTGTTGTTGTGTAGTGTTTGCAATTGACACATGAGACAGCATCAGTATATGTGACAATCGCGAAGCATATCAAGCAAACCGCTACCAGTACTACGTGACACACGACGTAAGCCCAAGCGAGCTGTTGCTTGCAGCCGCATGCAAACATCATGAATAACTTGTCAACAATGCATCTACTTGAAGTGCTGCATGCGATACATTTATGTAGTACTGATACGGAGAAATGTCAAGCATACTACTGAGAAATGTCAAGCATACCTCTTGTTTGAGTCCTTTGACATCAAGCCATTCTGGCGCTCTTTGTAGCAGAATGTAGATACAACTTCTCACAAATGGTACTGTGTGAAATGTGAGAAAGATTGTTATAGCAATACTTGCCAGAGGATCAAAGTAGTAACGGGCATCACCCAGTCCAGTGCAGTACTTGATGATAAGTGCACTAAGTATCACTGCTACTGAGCCTAACGCATCACCAAGTATGTGCAGTATGATACCATGTGTGTTAGCATCATGTCCATGTGAGTCATGACCGTGACTGTGTCCGTGACTGTGACCACCATGACTGTTGTTGTGGCTCTTACTGCTGCTCTGCTTTGCTTTTGTTGCTGTCACTGCTGCTGCTGTGAACTGCTTCTTAGGTGACTCATGCTTGTGTGCATGTGAGTGACCATCATTAGGAGTATGCTTGTGCCCATGTGAATGATCACCATTACCACTACTAGCAGTAGTAGCAGCAGCAGCAGCAGTAGCAGCAGCAGTAGTGCCACTGTGTGTCTCAATTGCTGCTGCACGTTGGTAGTGTTGCTGCTGGTGCTCATGTTCACAACTAGCACTGTGATTGTGAGCGTCATCATGCACTGCTGCTGCTGCGTGTGCATGACTGTGATCATGCTCACCACTGTGCTCTGCATGACTGCTACCATGTGCATGATCATGTCCGTGATCATGATTGTGCGGCGCAGCATCTGATATGCTAGTGTATAACTGAGCTTCTACATCATCATGCATTAATGGTGAATGCACTTCGTCCGCATGCTTGTGACCACCGTGACTGTGATCATGACCAGCGTGACTATGTGCATGAAAGCCAAGTAACCCAGCTAAATTGAATGCTAGTCCCAGAGATCCAATGATCAGTATAATGTCTTCTTGACCCTTTAGAGCACTTTTTACTTCGTCAATGTTTGAGAATCTCTGCAGTGCTTCAATAAAGATAATGAAGCAAACTGCTAGTAGAAAGACACCATTGACTAGTCCAGCAACTACTTCTCCACGCAGATAGCCGTAAGTAGAAGCAGCAGACTCAGCTACTCTGCCTACCATAGAGGCTGCAACAGCACCAATCAGCAGTGCTATAACATCAGATGCCATGTGAAATGCATCTGATTCAAGCGCTAGACTGCCAGTCACAATGCCACCCACCAGCTCTACCACGAAGAAGATTGAGGACAGTCTGCAGTAGATGTGAACAGTAGATGTGAACAATACCATGCAGTGCAATTACAAATGAGTAGCATGTTCTGGTGGCGGATGAACACATGAGCTTGCAAAGTGATAGCGCGAAGTTTTGTCAATGAACTAGTAAGTACTTTGTACTACTTACACAAGCATGATCCAGAATGGCAGAGAAGTCTTGTTTGTAGAGTAGGGCACAGCTATGCTGCCTATTCCAGTTGGTACATCAAACATGTACATGGACCGCTCAAGCTCTTCTCCACCAAGCAGCTCTACCTTGCCATGCTCCATGCAGACACCACCCTTCCTGTGGTGAATTGCATCACCTACAAGGAAGTCGTAGTGATCACCGTGACGAACTTTAGTGCCAACTGGTAGAGGTGAGTCGATCCCAGTCAAAGTGCCATCACAATTGCATGGCTCTGCCTGATCGTGGTGCGTGTGCTGCTCCAGCTCATCTGCAGTTGGTGAGCAGCAAGGACCTGCATGATCTAGCTTGTGCTTCTCTACTCTGAACTTCGCAGTCCCTTTCTGTCGAACGTAGCAGTGCAGATCGCCGTCTTGCAGAAAACCAACGTGATCTTCGTGCCTGATTGCTGGATGACCGCAGTCAGGCCCGTGCAAACAGGTCGAAGTCATAGAAGCTCAGCTGCGAGAAGTGGTGGTGTGCTGTCGCCGCAAGAGAGCACTTCGGAGAAAAACCGTTTGAGTCGCTGCAGCGGCCGCACCCAAGGTGCTGGGCTCTTCTCTTGCAGCCTGCAGCACAGTTCTTTCAGCAAAGCACCAGCCAAGAACAGTACGCAATCGGCTGCAAGCAGTTGATTTTAAGCTTTACCAACCACAACATCTGACCTCTAGGCTGCCAATATGGTGATGCATAGCGTGCTGATCACTAACGAGAGCGGTGCTGTACTCTTTGGTCGTTACTTCGATGATGTGCTGCAATCCAGTGCCATCAGCGACTCAGTTACACACGACAGGTGCACCTCAACTCGCCTTGGATCTTTCATCGTTTATTGGTGCTGCTTGCTCATGGCAGCTTCACAACTGTATGCACACACACTCTTGCATCAAACAGGGAACATGCTATGCACTGGTGGGAAGAGGAGGTGAGACTGCAAACACAAGATCTGTGGTACAATGCTGGTGCTGCAGTGCAAGTTGCAAGAGCAGCAGGGGAGGTTATTGTAGTCTTCAGAAAGATTGGCAGTCTACTTCTATATGTCTGCGGAAGGGTACGTACACACAGTATCATTTTCAATGCACATGGTATGCAGCTACTTACAATTGCAATTGCTGTCAACCTTTTGCAACTGACAGGATGATTATGATGAGCTAACACTAGCGGATGTACTGGCATCTCTGAGTACTGTGATCATTGCGCTGTGTGATGAAGCAAAGGGTGGCAAACCATCTGAATCATGCCTACTGATGGGAGACACTTATGGTAAAGTTTGCACAGCAGTTGATGAAATTGTGCCAGGTGGCATACTAGAGAATCTAGACCCTGAATCAATACTGAGCATGAGTAAACTGAAACCTATCACGTGAGCATGCAAGTGAATGACAGTTTATGATTGAAAACAAGACGCAATTCAGCTGAGCGAACCAGCGAGGAGCTATAACAGATGACTAGAAGAACTGCCATAAGGTGTCAGTAGCGTCCAATAGCTGCACAAGCAATTGCACAAGCAACAAGCTTTGATATCAGCGGCAATCAGGATTGCATGACGTGTGGCAGGTTTATGCATAGCACACTGCTTCAAACTCATACATGAGCTACGAGCAACGCTAAACTGCAGCAGTAAATGCTGTTGACATACCAAAGCTGTTCTTAGCGGCTTAAACAGAAGGCTGACTGCTTCACATATATGCTTGAGAGACCATGTGAGTAATGTATTGCTGCTTCTAGCTTCTTGGCTTTGTTTCATGTATATTAACATGCTGGAATGCTACTGCAGCCAACCACAACAGCAACGCTGTTGATGAAGAACGCGTCGCTAGTTTAATCTAGAGTAGCTGATAGATATATATGTATATTCGATGTGTATATTTACAGCATGCGCTTCACTTCAAAGAACTGCCTTATATAGCTGACCTGCAGACATCAGTCGTAAAATGTAGCAACAATGCAAGCACAAACCGTTGTCAGTGGTGTTGTGCACGAGCTTCACTAGCGCAGAGCTGACGTTTGAAAGCGATCATACATGCACACATGTAGACGTGAGCATGTAAAGTGATGTAGTCGATCACCTGCCACAGCGACATGCAGATAAGGAGCATCGCTTCTGCTATAGTCCACAGTAGTAGCCTGTAGTTTGTACTCTCAATAGCTGTGTAGTGGCAAATGCAGTAAACACATCAGATAAAAACACATCACGATTAGGTCAGTGGCATGGACTCAACCTTAAACATCACACTGTGAAGCACGAGTTCTTATGGGGATTGTTAGTTGGTCATATGCAATGTTGTGAGACTTACTAATGCGGTGCTGCTCTTCTCGCCGTCGCATCTGCAATGCCAGCAAATGAAAGATGCAACAACAGCAACAATCATGTGCTTCGTAAGACCGCTGCCACTGGTGTAGGGCCTTAAAATATGCAATGAATAAAGTAAAGTATGGTACTTACGTAGCTTTGATGATCACCCATTTGATATAGCCCTTCTACGAGATCTTCAGTTGCATCCACCATTGCCTATAAATGCAGCAACAGAAATTACAGCAATCAGTGTCAGCGCACTCAAACTGGTTGAACAGATCATCTGTGCGAAGCATGTTGAATAGCCTCTGAAAACAACGACAACAGCACTGACGTACCTCAATTTGTTCAAGCAGTTTAGTGTCTGCTGTGTCTTTGCCAAGCTCAACATCAAGATCTGCAAGCCCTTCTAGTCTGAATGCAAAGCCATATGATCTCATGATACCATCATCTGCATCATCATGGCCATTGTACAGACACATCTCATATTGACTGTCTGTTTCGACATTGATATCAAACACATCTTCAGCTACGCCATAGGTCTGGTACTTGGGAGAGGCTGCTGGGTACAGCACATCCTTTACAACAACCCTGTGAATCGATAGAAAGCAAACAGCCATGAAGGCTTTAGGCTCATAGATATGAAGGCATTGATGAGCGCTAAGCTTGATAACTGTGCTTCACATGGTGTACCTGATGGGCTCAACAGGAGAATCAGTCAAGAGCTCGAAGTTGCCGACCACAGTAGAACCTTCAGGCGCATCCAATAAGAAACATTCCCTGTAATATCAGAACAGCACAAGCAGCAAAGCGCTGTCAGCCGCTGCAGAATTTAAGCAAGGATCGATGCAAAACTTTACACGCTTACACTTCGCCAGCTCCAACATCAACGCTAGATGCCTGAACCGCTGCAGACCATAGGTATGCTAGCACTGCATACAGCAGCAGCAGCCTCATTGCACAGGGATGATGCCAGGAGCGTTTCGCTTTGAAGTTTTTTTGAAACTGAGCCCGTGAGCTAGTACGCGGCGTGCAGGGACAAACGAGAAGGCGCTGATTCACCTTCCATCTGTTCTGCTGATCACACAAGCCTCATGAAGTTTGCGATAAGAAAGCAGACGCCTGGAATGAACAGCACCCTGGATGAACTGTCATGAACAGGATGGCTTCAAGTCCTGAGGCAAACATTAAAATTTGCAGAGACCAATGGCGCTACTACAGCAAACATTGCCAGGATGATGCGGCATCCTTTTGAGAAGAGTTGTTAGGCCTTTTAATCACACAGCTTTACAAGTTGGCCAGAAAGCGCTATCACTGAAGGCATTACTACAAACGATGTGGGACATCTTAAGACATGCAGCAGTATTTGAAAGGGGCGCACATTCACTATGATAGCAAAGGAGTTATTAATTGCAGGCATACAACTCGCAGCTCTTGATTTTTTGAACATTAACATTACTTGTTTGATACTGCAGAATATGTTTACAACTACATATATGAGACATTAAAAGCTTTGCACCTTCAAAACCACAGTGGCATAGCAACGTAGCACGTGATATTGGTGTGAGCATGTGCCGTGTGTATG
>AXNI01018318.1:0-10710 GCA_000498555.1 Heterococcus sp. DN1 | reverse complement strand
CGCAAATGGAGCTCATTTGGAGACTTTGCGATGGCTGCGCCAGCATGGGTGTCCTTGCGATACTGGCTTAGTCTTAGCTAATGCGACCGGCGGCAGCGTCACCATCTTGGCATATCTGCAAGCAGAAGGGCTCATAGGCACTGGTACCGTGTGGACCCTGACACACGTATTGCAGGTAGCTGGTGCTCTCAACAAACTGGCAGCAGCCAAGTGGCTGCGGCAACAAGGCGCAGAATGGCCAAATGTGTTGAGGCACTTCCATTTGCGCTGGTCAGGCGATGTGCTAGCGTGGGCACGAGCGGAAGGCTGTATCTCACCTACGCGGTGATGCGCTATGTACTACCAAATCAGGTATGCTTACTGCATATACATTCACTTCAGTGCACTCTACTCTGTATCAGCCTCTGTGTAGTCTGTCTTGCTTTGCTTCAGCCGCTGCCAATATAGTATGACGCGCGGTGCTTCAAATGCCATGTATGCATATGGAGTGGCGTAATGGTCTTGCTAAGGGCGCTCTACTCACTGACCAAGCTCTATCTGCTACAACTCTCTATCTGGATATATGGTGCCCTCCAGTTGCTGCTGTGCTACTACTAATACCGATGCACGAGTCAGAAAGGCTTCAAGTCAGTGTAGTGCATCGCACATGCAAAAATACTGGTGCTAGTGGCTGGCAGACTTGAAGTAGCAGTAGTAGCATGTACTGTAGCAGCAGTGACTAGCGTAGGAGTAGTACGTCCACAGTGCATACTTCTATTGACACAGCATGATGTGCTGAAAAGGTCTGTATGCGTGTTCATGCTCGTATAGTTCGATACTAGAGTGAGCACTGAAAGCAAGTATCATAGCAGTATCAGATGCGGTAGTCAGTAGCACAGTGCTTATATGCGTGGGCCTGATACTGAATGCAACCACTTCACAACGATGCATATAATGGATTAAGCCTTTTAGATTGGTATGCATGCGCCCTTGATGTTGTGTGCTTGCTCTGTCGCATGATCACATGTTGCCAATATTTAGAAGACTTTTAAAACCGTGCGCGTGCTTTGTGGAGGCAACGCAATAGAGTTCACCACAAAGCATCACTCTGCATGTTACTAAGCTTACACCTTCGCCAAGATAAGCACCTTTGGCCTATCTTGTCACATTTGTAAAACACCAGCAAGTGTTTGCAACAGTACAAAACGTGGTGCACAACAAAGAGCAAACAGCGGTGCGCATACATCAAGCACTGGCAGGTTTGCCCGTGATGCTACTAAAGAAGTAAAGCGCTTTGTCCATTGTCCACTTACAATCAGTGGTCTGCTGCGACACAAGCACTACATAACAACAGTGCTTGCGTTCTCTTTTGCTGCTAGGTGTGCCATGCAGTCTTCTCTTACTGAAGCTGCTGTTACTTCTACTTTCAACCTCTGTTCCTCCATGTACTGCGCCATCTGTTTTATACACATGTGTACATAACGATACAACGCAATTAGTATGCAGCAACATCAGTTATACGAGCTCTTGTAATATAGTGTGCACGTATGCCGTACGCTAACAATACGCTCACTGCTTGCGTACTGTCGGCAGCAGTAGCATCAGTGAGAAGCATCTTACAGGAAAATGATTCTGGAAATCACTCCAGTATATTATATGTTGATGCGGTGAGCTGAATAATGCAACACGAACCTTTTGTTGCAGTGCAGGGTCGGTAGCGCCGAGCATACGCACAGCAAGTAGGCCAGCGTTCATCTGTCATGACACATCACACAGTGATACTGAAGTCAGTGCTTGTGTCACACACAGCATACAAAATTCGATAGAATGTTGTGCAGCACGCAAGAGCTAGTTCATATCAAGCATAAGCATAGCAGTAAGAACTGAAAAACACGTATGCAGTGCTTGCTAAGCTACTCTTGTAGTATGAGTCACTTGTTCGACGGTTACTGATACATTACACGTTCAAGAGCTGCGAACATCATACTTATATACGCATATATGCGCATGTACAGAGTATACGACGTTTTGATATACGCATGTGCACATTCCTAAAGGACACAAACAGGTGTTTCAAACAACTCACCGCATTGCCGATAGCAACAGTAGCTACAGGGACGCCACGTGGCATTTGCACTATGCTGTAAAGTGAGTCAACCCCGTTTAGTGCCTTTGTTTGCACTGGCACGCCAATCACTGTAACTGGCGTCATTGCTGCTACCATGCCTATTGTGTCACGTGTAGCACAACATCGACAAAGAAACATGACGGTTCTATGTTTAGTAGAGTTGACAAAAGTTCGTCACAGTGTCAGCAGTAATAGCATGCAACCGGTAGCAGCAGCAGCGTAAAAGCTATGATAACAAAGTTGCCTTGTGTTCGTGCATGCACGCCTGATTGTGCACTGCAGCATTGCATGCAACCAGATACTGCTAGTACCAGCACTACAAGCAGCGCCTTGACGCAAAGACACAATCAAGGTCAGCATCGCAGTGCAGTTTTACTGATCACTCGAACAGCATGTTGTGAATTGTTATAAACTGGTGTATGTTCAGGCAGGCACTTATCGTAAAGCCGCTGAAAAACTAATGTGAACACAAACTGGAACCAGCCTAAAACAACACTCTTTGCTTAAAAGTACTAGACACAAATATATATGTATACACACAGTTTGTACTATAGGAACCGTGCGCACTGGTACTTGATTGTATTGAACCATTTTACTCCCTAAACTGTAATCATCATACTACATATTTAGAGACTTTACGGAGTTCGCGTACCTGGCAAGTGAGCAGCACCACCAGCACCAGCAATGATAATTTGAAGGCCTCTCTGTGCTGCTGTCTGTTCGTACAGTAGTTGCATAAGAACGCACACACTAATTGTCAGTATTTGTCTGCACAGTGCGGGAGCACTCCAGCAAAGCGAAGGCAGCAGCAGCAGCAACAGCAGCAGCATCAACAGTACGCCATCGACTGTACTAACAGCCTTACTTTACAAGTGTAGTAACCAGCAGTAGCCAACACTTGCACTTGCATGAAAGCCTGTGCGCCACATGCACACCACAACACAGCGCATTGTATGCGCCTGAACACTGCATAGTGTGCTGTGATTTGCAGTGTACTATACAGTGTAGAGGCTTACCTGAGAGTACTCCATCATGCGTCCTGGAGTCCTGTGCGCACTGACAATGTCCACCTCATGAGGCACACCAAACTGCTTCATAACGTCAATTGCTGCTTTCATGCATGGCAAGTCGGAGTCACTGGTGCAGTGCAGTGCAGTGCAGTGTGTGAAGAGAACAAGGAGACACACATAGGTTCGCAGTGGTCTTAGTGCGCTGGCAGATGTGTATGATGCAAAGTATAGTAGTGTTGTAGCAGTAGCGAGAACTCGTTCTGGACAGTGCCACAACAGCGTTATGGCATAAACTACGCTCATATTACACTCATATAAGCGGCGTCCCAGCTGTGCTAGTGGTATGTATTGGAGTGACTTGCTGTTGCAGCAAGCCTCCATTGTGCTAGCAGTGGCTGCTGGTGTGTGTCTAGCTTCACACACACAATAGCTACTGCCACAGCATGGCGTGAGCTACAGCACGCAAGCGCATCTCGTTGGCACATGCACATGCAGAGAATGTGCTGTCAGCGCAGCCTGCACAACACTGCTACAAGCTACTGCAACATAGTGCTAGTAGTGCCAAGATGTAAAGAGCTATACGAAAAGAGTACTACTCGCACACTTCCACATACTACACTGACTGACACAAATGTATACATATATTCACGTGTATATATACTGGTATACAGAGTGTACTGTACTGTTATTTTGATGAGTATATACCTGCCCATAATGATGCCAACTGCTGGCAACGGCTGTTTACTACTGCTTGCACTGTTGGTGCTCCCTTTAGCACTGCTGCTGCTGCTACTGTTATCATTGCTATCGTTACTGCTGCTAGCGCTAGTGCTGCCTAGCAGTCCAAAGGGTGCAACACGCTGCTGCAGCTCGCTCATGCTGTCTGCACAGAAGGTTACGTGCGCCATCTGGTATAAGTATACAACAAAGCCATAGTATGTACATGCATAGACGTACTGTCAGAAATGTCTCAATAAAGCTGTAGGCACAGCGATCACAGCAGCAGTCAACGCTTAGCAAAACCTTTGATTTAGCTACAGTAGTGCTGTACCATTAAGCATAAGACTGGCTGCATATCAGTACATCGGTTAAGCGGCACTGCTAGCAGTAGCCTTAGTAACAGCTGCATTGACTGAGTACTAACACAGCATTGCAGAATTTATACGAGTTCAGTATCGCTGGCTAGCTCTATATGCTAGCTGGCATACTACAGTATAACATTGGCGTAAATATATATGCATGGCTGAAAGCATAGCTTATAATCTACTTCAAATTGGTATCTTCAGCTTACTGCAGTGAGCATGCAGTTGTATCTGATACCAGTGTAGCTTAGTATATTGAATTGGCATTCTAAAAGTTCCAATAGCATAAGTAGTACTCAATAGCATTAAAACAAACTAGTAATCAGCGAGTTACCTTTCTGCCTTTACGGGCCTCTGCTTTACCATACCAGTGCACAGCAGCACCCGGCACAGACAGTGCTTGTGTTAGTACAGCCTTAGTACTGGCCATGTCCCCATCGCCTAGCACATTTAGCATTATACTGCAGCAGCAGCAGCAGCAGTAGCAGCAGTAGCAGCAACAGTAGCAGCAACAGCAGGAGGTACAAGTGTGAGGTCACTAGGTTTTGTATGTCACGGCGTACACTCACTAAAGCGGCTGTCAATGCGCAGCTCTGTAGTGTCTATAACAGTAGCCTATACACTGGTACAAACAGAGTGTTAGTACATTGTGTTGTGTACCACTCCAAAGAGTAAGGTTTAGCAGAAGTGCTAGTACTGCGCTTACTGTATACAACACTCTATACAACTACTAACATCAGCTACCAATGCAGATACTAGTTTCAGATAAAAGATGCACTCCTTATAATCGTCCTAAGGATGTACCTAGAAATGTTTCCAGGAACGTACCTTGCTCCTACACGAAGAGCAGTCCCTCCTAACGGCAGACCAAGAACAGCTCTCAAATGGTTTTCAAACTGGTCACACTCGCAGGCCTCATAAGTGTAGTGACCAGTATTGTGGGGTCGTGGAGCCACCTCATTGAGAAGGATTGTGCCGTCATTCAGCAGAAACATCTCTACACCGAAGACACCCGCTCCCCAGAGGGAGGCAACTGCCTGTTCTTGCAGTTGTCCATTAATGCGTATGCAGAAAGTATAGTGTGTAACGCGTTGAGCATTGTGCTTCGATGCTGTTATAGCTGCTGTGTACAAGCAATGCTGTTGGCATGCGCATGTAATGTACTGATCACAGTTGCAACGGTGCGCTTACGTGCACAGCGATGTCTCCTCACAGCTACTTATACAGGCGCGCGGTAACACACAAGACTACCACTGTAGGCTGCTGCTGCTGCATATATCACATGATGTTATATGTTATAGCTATCGATGAAGCTTACCTGGGAAGCTAGTGCCTGTGCAGCAGCAGCAGTGTGCAGTGGCACAGCAGCAGGGGCAAGTGTAGTGTAGCATATACTGTCCTTCTGCACAGCATCTACTAGCGGGTAAGCCCGCGTCTCACCGCTAGAGCTGCGCACAACCTGTGCATGCATACAAGCGTGTTGTGTACATTGTAGTGTAGTGCAATCAATGTGTGCATTCTACGTCAGGCTGCATGATCAGTAGAGTTTTCGCATGTGCTTTCGAAGTTTCGGACACTCCTAAGCCAGTGACTGTACACTGACGCATTCATGATAACAGTGCTGCAACAGCGCAGCAGGTCTCCTACGTTCGTGCTGTACTGCACATCAACTGACAATCGCTGAAGCAGTTACTAAGCAGTTACTGCTGCACCAGTTACAGAATCAGCAGTTACAAACACGTACCATAACTGCCAATTCTTTTTTGAAAGGCACCCACTTTTCAGCATACAGCTCAGCGCCACCTAGTTTTTGCCACGCTTCTGCTACGTCAGCCTCACTGTTCACGACTGCATTGCCCTACAAAATCAATTGGATAGTGTACACATAAATGTGGGTGTGCAGTGATGGTGCAGCATTAGCGAGGTCAGTGTGCTGTATTATAGCTGATATAAGTCAGTGTTTCAATGTGGCAATGTGAAGCGCACTGTAGACAGTCTGTATCACGTCATGTGGGCAGCTTCAAGCATGACAACTTCAGATTGCTGCAAACAAGCAACAAAACCTTCAGAGTGTATAATGAGTGCAGCATATACAATCAGTGCGCAGCACAATGTATGAATATGTTATACAATGTACTACATCGCATCAGAGTACTGCAGATTGCAAGAGTATGTTATAAAGTATAGCATGTAAAATGCTTGTACTGCAGAATGTAAGAGAATGTGGTATACACTATACCTTGCCATCGTAGGCCATCTTCTTAGCCTTGAGCATGAGAGGGTAGCCAAACTGAGCACCAACAGCTATCACAGCAGCTTCTGTTGGTGTGTCTGCAAACTCCCCTACAGCAATGTTATTCTGCAGTGGCACAACATCCCACAGCAGCACCAGCAGCACAATGCTATAGCAGTAAGATCGCTGTCTATACCAACATATACGAGCATAGGCTTGCGCTAGCCTGCTGACTAAAGGCATAAGTTCTACTGCACTCTGTAGCAGCCATACTGCATTATTGAGATGAAGCAAATGACTGCAGATCGCGAGTGAAAACGGATGTTTCATGCTTGATTGAAGGCTATGTGACACATACGTACCTCAACCATGTGCTGCTTCTGCAGGAACTTGTCCTGAATGGTGCGCACTGTTCTGCTGCTGGGCTCTACTTGTGCGCCTCCCTTCTCCAGCTTTTCCAGGATGTCGCAGTTCACGTGCTCTATCTCCATGGTCAGCACGTCGCACAGCGCTGACAGCTCACTGCAGCGCACATCAACGCAATCGCAGCGAAAGTGCTGTTAGGTCCAGAGAAAAACATGAGCCTCAACTTTTCATGTTTTTGAGAGCAGACTGCAGAGCAAGAACATGCCGCACTCACTGTATCTTCTCTGCGTCTCTGAAGCTGCCTTCTACAGCCAGCTCTGCCACCTGGCCTGCAGGAGAGGCCTTGCCCTCAGGGTCGAGAGGAATGAGCTTGATGCCTAGCCTGTGAGCTGCTTCTGCCATCATGCGGCCCAGCTGGCCGCCGCCCAGGACACCGACTGTGCGACTGTCCATGGCTGCAGACTGAAAGGAGGCTGTACGAAGCGAGCGCACAAACAATTACCGTTGGGCAGCCGTTGAAACGCTTTAATCTCATGTAACGGCTTTGAGATTGATCCTTCTATTGGAGCTGCTCATGCCAATTTTGCGTGGTCCTCTGGTTGCTGCTGAGCAGTCTACCCTTGCCTGTGCAAGGTTCTGAGGTCACTGAGCAAGAGCAGCACTTTGAAGGAGCCAGCAGCAGAGCTTGGTTGAAGGCGTTGCAGCAGTGCAGGCTCTCTTCTTTGCAGTCAGGAATCACCGCAGAGCGCATAAACTCCGCAACTTGAATCAGACAGATGAGCGTGCTCTGTGCACCTGCAGTGATGCAAGATGACAGGCAGGAGGCCTGGGTAAAGGAGCTCGAAGCTCCTCCTCAGCTTTCAGTGGAACCAGACGAATACCCTAGCGACGATGACCTTTCCGAGCTTGCCTTTCTAGGCAGGAGAAACTCCTCTCGGCACACTCACCACCACAGCAGCGAGCCTGTGCTAGATGTTGACTGGCACGAGCTCACAGAGCTCACACACCTGAACAGCGGCTCCATGTGCACTATCTTTAGCTGCATCTGGCGCGGCAGCTCAGACGTAGTGGCCAAGCTAGTGCGCACTGACTGCGCAGACCCAGAGGTGGCTGCCAGCGACCTGGAGCTGGAGCTGCAGGTGCTGCGCAAGCTGAGGCACCCTAACGTTGTGCGGCTGCTAGGTGCTGGCATGCACCCCCGCAGAGGCCGCTTCCTGCTGCTGGAGAAGCTGCATGGGGGCACTCTCAGCGACAGGCTGGAGCTGCACCGCAAGTGAGTACTGCTGTAGGGATGCTGCCAGTGCATGCCACTGATGTGTGCACAGTGCTCTACAGAGCTTTACAGCAATGAAGATGATTGTGCTGTGTGCGTGCAGTTGCGTGCGGCCTATTGTTAGCAGCGGTGCATTGCGACAGCCGCTGCTAGCAGAAGACAATGTCTGGTTGCGCAGGTCTATGCTTGTAACAGGCCCGCAGCACGCACTGATTGCAGTAGTAACTGTACAGCATGCAGTTTCAGCTTATAGAGAAGTGCCTCGGCTATAGCGTCTATGAACGATGTGACTCAATGCACGGACTGCGTGTGCGTGTCGTCGATATTCCTACAGGGAGGCTGAGATCAGAGGCCCTACTATAGTAAGAGAGGGCAGAGCAGGCACTAGTTTGAGAGTTAAGCTAGGCATGGCATCACGCAGAGGCAGTGTTGACAGGTACATCACTTCAACCATATGAATTACGTAATGCTACTATGACTTATGAGCAGTACTTGCCTTGCACAGTGTGCTGTAGAACGAGTAGTGCAATGTACTGCAGCCTCAGATAAGTGGAGCGCACAAGCAATGTGCGCAAACGTGCAAGCCAGCATTACCCCGACACAAGCCTGCAATGCTATTTTCATGCTGCATTACCGGCTGTATCGCTCACGCATACATGCTGTCGTCTGCTGCTGTGCTGTGACATGCGCGCAGCCCAACCAGCCAGAGAGTGCCAGCACCACCGCAGCCTCCGGGCACAGTGAGTGAGACTAACGAGGATGGCACCCCTGCTGAGATAAGGCCTATACCACCACCATCACTACAGAGGCTGCAAGAGGTATGACGCCTACTGCACACACTCTGTCATGCATGCACCAGCGGTGCGCTGCGTTGTTTTGCATGCGAGCTGCAGCAGTATGGTGTGCCTTTATCAGCAGTCTGTGAGCTGAGGCCCTGTAAAAGCACAAAGGAAACAAGTCAACTACTAGCCAGCAGCGACCCGCAAGTAGTAGCAGTCTCGTACGTCCATCTAGTTGACTCTGTCGCCAGCGCTGCTTCTACGCTGCAGCCAAGTGCTAGTGTAGCCTGCTATGATAGCAGCACTGGCGATGGGTACACCCTTCAGACGAATGCTGCTGTCGCTGCTACGGCTCGCTGCAGCGCCAAGAGCTTTAACCGCGCAAAGCTGAGAGCTGTCTACTTATAATGCTGTTGCTGTGCATCACACACAATACACACAGGTAGCGAAGAATGCGCTGTCACTAGCAAGAGCCATGAGGCACCTGCACACTACTGCTATAGATGGCTATGTGCTCATGCACAGGGACCTCAAGCCAGACAACCTGGCCTTCAGCATCACAAAGGTGCGTATTGAGCTAGCTACTATTGCACTGCTCTGGATACTAGCAAGAGATGGTGGCTTGTTGCTCGACTATACTGCAACCTGGTGTTTCTACGGTGCAGAGTACAGAGCGTTGGGCTGTATGCACACCTTCTTAGAACTGCTAGCGCAGAATGCAAGCATCACAGCAGACAGCAAAAAGCATTCTGCACTGGAAGACATTAACAGCTGTATATGGCAGAGTAGCTTACAGTGTACTGTCTTCCGTACAAGCCAGTGCTGCTGATGCTTTGCAAACGACACATTATAACTAATTCTTACTCGTACTGTACCACATGTGTACTGTGCGATTGCTGGAACGATCTTGCAGGACAAGCACGGTGCTGAAGTACGCACTCTAAAAGTGATTGACTTTGGGCTGGCCAAGCTTGTGAGGAGAGCCAGTGGAAACGGTCGCTCACTGAGCCGTTATCAGATGACAGGTGAGACAGGGTCACCCCGCTACATGGCACCGGAGTGTCACCTCAACCTGCCATACAATGAGAAAGTTGACGTCTACAGGTACGCATAGCTGCTCCATATGAACCAAGTATATTGCTGTGTGTATGTGTATTACATGTACCACGAAATACCATAAGTATCATGATATAAAGTGTCTCCGAGTAAAGCGTAGTGAAAACAGCAGCATACAGATGAACGTATCGGTGTATTGCTGTTTGCGAGGACTGCAGTGCTTCAGGGTAAAGTGTGCAAGCTTATGGCTATCGCTCAGTGTCTAACTCTTTCTAGGACTGCTTGTCTCTTCATGTATGCTGTGCTTGCCGGTACAACAGTTTTGCCATGTGCATGTGGGAGATGATTGAGCTTGAAGTGCCCTTCAAAGACGCTAAGAGCCTGCGCAGCTTCAGGTCAGTTGACTCGTCTATACAACTAAACAAACACTACAAGAGCTGCCACAGCTGCTACCATCCGAAAACGCTGATGCCTTTCTGCGTGCGCACGCAGCACTCAACCACCTTCTGCCGCACAACTGCTCAACTGCTTTACCAATAGACTGACACTTTTGCAACAACACACATATTAAATTATACTGTTGCTACTGTTGTACCGCTACAGAGTGGATGTTGTGCAGGGAGGGGCCCGTCCTATACTGCGTGAAGCTTACTGGCCACAGAGGCTCAGCGCACTGACTGCACGCTGCTGGGGCACCGACATAGACAAGAGGCCCAGCTTCAGTGCTGTAGTGAGAGAGCTCAGAGAGATTGTGGCTGAGCTGGACGCTGAGGGCGAGGCACTGCGAGCAGAGGCTGCAAGGTG
>AXNI01018299.1:0-10925 GCA_000498555.1 Heterococcus sp. DN1 | reverse complement strand
AGCATCGCAGCGTAGCAGCGCGCAGTCTGCGTATCCTGATGATGCGCCGGTTCAAGCACAGGAAAACAAGGTCGCGAAAGTTGAGCCAACCCCTCAGAGCACTGTGGCAGGACCAGCGCCAGTCGAATTTAAACTGAACAAGGACATTGCCTGTGAAGGCATCAAGCTTCCTAGCGTGCTGTGCGCTGTGGCGATCGGCTCTAAAGAGCAAGCGTTGGAAACACTGTTAACAAACATGCTAACACTGGGCAAAAAGGTACGTAATGAATCATGATGATTCTTTTGCAGCACGTGCATCTCTCTCATCATCATCAGCTAGAGCACCTCTCTCAGTGGTGCTTACCACACCTTGCAATGCTACTCCTCTGCTGTGCCATTGCAGTGCGATTGGGCGATCGTATCGTATACAAATAACAGCACGGAGACGCTGCAGCCTATTACAAAGCAAGCTGAAGCAAAGGGCGTGAAAGTAGCACTACTAAGAGATGGCGATCTGCCACTGAAAGCAGCCAAAGTGCTGTTCTGGCCGATGTTCAAAGCAGCAGCTGTGAAGTATGACTACTTGTGGCTGCTGGATGAGGACATGTCCTTTGTAGGCTTCGATTTTGATGGCTTTAGGACAGTACTAACGCTAGGATTTGCTGGTGGCAAGCCAATGCTTGCGCAGCCTGTGTTGTGGCGACGAGATGCTAAAGATCCAAGTAAGTATGAGCTGATTATGCATGATCTCATGTCACTATTAGCACGTCCTGCGTAGATAACATGACTGCATACATGCTCAATTGACAAACGTGTAGCATATAGCATGTATCAACACCTGGAGATTCAAGGAGGAGGCTGCTCTAGAGCTACCCTTTGAGCATCTGTTGCTGTACTTGCGAAGCTGAATCTGCTGTGTTAATGCCAACCATGCATGGTGTTATTGCTTGCACAACTGCACACAGATATGCCATTCAATGAGAAGCTTGTATGGGATCACAGAGCTGTTAAGATCAAAGACCCTTGGTACTGGTTGAAAGATAGGAAACATGTTGCTATTGCTAGAACAGCATTCATTGAGATACAAGCACCCATACTAGACACCAAATTCTTTGTGTACTTCCTACGAAAGGTATGGAACTGCATCCTACACACTTAACAATTGACGCAACTAGAATGTTGGATTGAAATTGCTTTGTTGCAGTGCATGCAGATCGTCGTGTGCAGCTGTGTTCACAAAGCTGTGTCTCTGCAGTGGTGATACTTGCATAAGTTGTTGCACACAATGGCTCGTCGCAAATGTCATTGAGCATGCAACCCTGTTAACCATTTGTTGCTCTTATCAAATGCACTGCTATTGTGTGTGCGCAGGCCTTTTTACCAGAAACTGCTGTTAAGACTGGTATGAGCTGGGGACCAGACTTTGTAAGTTACTAACGTAAATATGATCATCATAATCACTGCATAGTGTGTACATGCTGTTTGCTAACATCAGCTAACGCTAACGCTGTTGCCGTATGTCTGGCACACCAACACATACATGCAGTACACGTAGTAGCAAACTACTGGTGTAGGCACCGCAGCTGTGTTTATTCACCACGGTGTTGTTGTTGATAGCGTGTAGGTAGCTCATCATTATGCAGCATGCATGCATCGTTGAGGGCGTTTTTCCATCTTTGTGAAGGGCACGTTACATGTTGTGCGTACTGCTGTCACTATGAAATCACCGCCAGTGATTGTGTACACTAATACGACGCTGATACATGAACACTGTGACACACTGTGCAATGCAAACATGCAGATCTGGTGCGGTGCAGCAGACACATTTGCAAAGCAGCAAGCTAAAGCGGTAGCATCATGGCGTGCTAAGCCAACTGCAGAGGGGGAAGAAGTAGTACCATTCAAATCTACACTCAAAAACACACGACCAGCATGTGTTGTTGTGCCAGCAACACCCTTACTGCACCAGAACTTCAGAACAATAGCTAAGAACTTGACAGCACACAGTGACTGGGAGCGTGCTGGTGGTGCTGCTTGGAGAGCATATCACAGCAAGTTTAAAAAGTGGGCAGTGAATCCAAGAAAAGAGGCTGCAGCTGGCAAACTGCCAACAACTAATCTTGAGCAGATTCGAGAGAGATGTGTCGTTGCTAGTGAGAATGCTATTGCTAAAGCTGCTGCTGACAGAGCTTACGCACTTGGTGTAGTGTAGCGAGCATGTACAGTAGTAGCAGTAGCTTATTTTACATGTGTAGTGATGGCACACTATACAGCAAGCAGTTGAGACTGCCACGGCTGAAGCTTGGCTACGCAGTGCAGCACTACTGCGCTGCTATCTGGCACTAGTACTGGGGCTGGTGTTGATAGCATCAAAGCATCATGCAGTACACAAGAGATCGTGTATACCAGGAGCTGCATTGCGTACAGCTAGCTATATGTATATACAGTGTATGTATACTTGCAGAGAACTGCCACTATTGCAAGTACTAAGTACAGTAGTACACACAGTGGTGGCGCGTAGGGCATGCAAGATGCACAGAGCAGCTGCTCATTGAGCTTTCAGCACAGCACCGCTAGCGTGTACAGCGCTGCATGCAATCATGATGCTGCACATCGATCAGCTGATGAGTGTCAATGATGATGTGTGCTGGCACATATTAGCAATCGTGTACATACGATACTTGCGTTCTGGTGTGTTGTTGTGCACCGTTGCTCAAGTGATTGTCAACTGGAAGACACTGCATTGGCTACCAACATTTGCAAAGCCAAGCATTGCAGCCAGACCGGAGAGTGCACAGCTGCAATAACCGCACAGTTTTCACAGATCTATGTCTGAATTTGGTGCCGATTTTGGCATCAATTTCGTGTGCTGCACAGAGCTTGCAAGCACTATGAGCGACAGACTGGAAGAGCGTAAGGACTTTACTGCTGATGTCAAGGCCAAGGTGCCAGAGGCCACCCAGCTTGCAGAGGTAAGAAGCACTGGATCTTTGCTGTGCCTGTGCTGCGAACATCTGAGAAGATCCATTGCACCTGCCTCTGCCTGATGCAGCAGTAAGAAAGCATGTTCATTCCAGCCAGCTTGACTAGCACGTCTGCAGCATGCTTGCAAAGCACTTACACAACGCTCTAAACACATCGCGTGTTGCTGCCCTGGGCTGTGTGCTGCCTTGTGTGCACAGAGTGGTAAGCTGAGCGAGGCATTGGAGCTGCTACTGGGCGTAGAGCGCAATTGCAGAGTGGGCAATGACCATGTCAATCTCAAGGAGATTGTCTTGACTATGGTGCGCTTGTGTCACAAAGTTGGAGACTGGGAGCAGTTAAACACAACTGCAACTCTGCTGTCAAAGAGGCGTGGACAGCAAGGCAGGACTATCACATCTATGGTGCAGGTAAGCTTACAGAGCAGTTTGCACAACGCAGGCTTCTATGCGTATAATTTGTCAAAGTCGTAAAATTTTGCAAAAGTGCAATTGAGGTACATGATGAGGTATTTGGCAGGCAGTATGCATCTTGTGGACCTGTAGGCCATTGTAGTATGGTGGACACACCATTACATGAGCTATAGCCGGCATATAAAGTACGCAACTAAATAGTTAAAAGTTGCTATGCAACTTTCAATAGACAGCTTATTGGAGCTTCTCAAATGCAGTGCCTGCTGGCTACAATTGCAGTATTAAGTGCTGTTGTGCTCACATAAGCAATGTACATGTGGCTCATCGTGTTGCCTTCTGCAGGAATGCATGCAATGGCTAGATGAGACACCTGATGAGGCTACCAAGGTGTCACTCATTGTAGCGCTCAGAGACATCACAGACGGCAAGATCTTTGTAGAGAGTGAAAGAGCCCGCCTAACACGACTGCTTGCTGACATCAAAGAGGCTAACGGTGACGTTGTTGGTGCAGCAGATGTGCTGCAAGAGGTTGCAGTTGAGACATATGGTGCACTAGACAAGAAAGAGAAAGCTGACTTCATACTAGAGCAAGTCAGACTGACACTGCTCAAGAAGGACTATGTGCGTGCTCTCATCCAGAGCAGGAAGATCAACAGAAAGGTTTGTGCGCATACACAGCTACAAATCATAACTCACAACAACAGCAAAACCCTCTAGCGCTAGCATGACGGGAGCTGTAGTATACATCGAGAGGTGCACACTGTATAAAGCTCAACACACGTCATGCTGTGAGTTAGATATTACGTGTTGCTGTTAGCCAGCAGCTTAACGGCCAGTCACGCAGGCCATCCAGCTTGTGCTAGCAGTATGGTTGCACGTCTGAGCAGTTTTGCGTCACTAGCAAGTAGTAGCCCGCTGCCACCACAACTGCGTCTTGTGCCAAGTGCAGCAGTGCACACCCTGGCAGTTAGCTCAACTGTTACATTTGTGACGGTCATACTATATATCTTGAAGCAGGGACACTAACAATACCACTCCGCTATCACTGCTGTTATCACTACGTTGTACAACTACGCACAGGTCATGGAAGCAGATGATATGCAAGAGTTGAAGGTTAGATTTTACAAGCTCATGGTGGAATATGACATGCATGAGAAGGACCCCTTCTCGCTATGCTCAGACTACCACAGCATATACAGCACAGCATCTGTAAAAGCTGATGCAGCACATTGGCAAGCAGCACTTAAAGCATGTGTACTGTACCTTGTACTGAGCCCCTACTCTAACACACAGCAAGACATGCTACACCGTGTGGTAAGTACTAATTACTTGAAAAGGATCTAACAATACAGTGTATTGCTGTGTATAGTGTAGCACTAGTGTATGCTGTTGGTGGTTAGAGGTAGTGGTGTGTCATACCATGACACATCAAATTTTCAACGGTACTGCGACAGCCGTTGCACCACGCTCAANNTGCTGTCCAACGGTCGCAGTCCAACGGTCACTGTCCAATGGCTGCTGTCCGACGGTTACGTTTGGATGGTGAAACTGTTTGGATGCGTCGGTTTTTTGCGCATATTGCACCAGCAGCTGCAAGGACGATGTGTCTCATGCAAGGCGCTCGTGCTCATGCCAGTGCTTGAGCTTGTGCTTGTGCTTATAGTGTGCTGTGCAAATTGCCGTGGGCGAGAGCATACATGCATGTATTCAGCTGTTGTGCATGTAATCCGTATCGAGCATCAGCAGCTGCGTGTTTGGGTGCTGCAGTGCATGCGTGACGTTGTAAGCTACCTTTGGCGCATGCCCTTCATAAGATGCCTGCTATCCATAAGCTACAAATCAGCTGTGATCTGATATACGTATTATGTGTTCTGTAATTCTGATATACAACACTGTACATCATATAACAGGCTGCGTACGCAGAAACAGAGGAGATCCCTGTGTATAGGCAGATATTGAAGCTTTTTACTACACATGAGATCATTGGATGGCCACTGCCTAATAGTCAGGACATTGAGGTATGTTTACACTCTCTATTTTTTTGCTGATATAATGATACTCCACGCAGACACTCTGTTGCCTGCATGCATTAGTATGTGTTGCTGCTGCTGAAGCTGATGGCATTGCACTATGTGTACTGCATAACGCATGTAATGGTGACTGGTGTTGCTACTATATAGTGTTATTGACTTGTACACTTATATATGCTGCTGCTGTTGCCACATGTCACTACACCACTCAGGCTACACTAACAGAGACTGTCACTGCATCAACGCTAAGTGGTACTGATGCTACACTTGTGAGTGCAACACACATCAATGAGCAGTCCATCACCACTATAATTAGAGTATATTGGCATTGCAATGCTTCGGCATCGCGGTTGTAATCAAGGATTTATTGAGACGATCCGAGATATACATACAGCAAGACGCAGTAGTGTCAAGGCACACGCTACGCTGTTGTACACACACACTACAGTAGCACACCTTAAGTACAGTATTGCCAATGTGTATCTGCTTACAAGGTTCTCTTGTTATACAATGTTTTGATGTTTGTATATGATATTCAACAGGTGACTAAGTGGTTAGAAGACTTGATGACACGTGTTGTGCAGCACAACATCAGGGTTGCATCCAAGTACTATAAGCAGATCAGATGCAGTAGATTAGCTACACTGCTTGGACTCGATGAAGATGCTACTGAACGTGCTGTCTCTGCCATGGTTAGTACAGTAGCATCATATAGAAATCAGTTGTAGTATCGCTGTGTTGTTGTTACTAGTGTGGTAGTTACGTGCACCACTGCATGCACACAGCTGCTGACTGCTTTAAGCATAGCACAGTGCAGAGTGCTATAGCGTGTGTATGTGACATACAAGAGCAAACACTTCGTATACATGTCTGATACAGTGATGCACTGCTGTGCATGACGTTGTATACGTTCATGCTTACAAGTAGCTTTGCTGCTGTTACTGCGCCTCACAGCAGCACTGCTGATCATGATGATCATACTACATATTGCTATCACAATTGCTTACATACACATTCGCTTTTCGCATTCATATACAAACAGGTCAGTGATGGGACCCTCTATGCTAGGATCAATAGGCCTGCAGGTGTTGTGTCCTTCTTGAAAGTACGTGCACATTGATACAGCTACTCACTACACAAATCTATCTACCTACAGTGTGTTGCTTTGCGATACAGCTACACTATAGAGCTTGATCACCTTTGCTAGCTGTGCGATCTACTGCTATCAGCAGCTGTCTTTGATTGCTGTTGCGCTCATACACATGACAACACGATCACTCACACAGCTAACTATGTGTCACATGTTTATATAAGCGTGCTTATATACATATATATTACTACTACTACAGCCTAAGCCCTCTGAGGAAGTGCTGAGCTCATGGAACAGTGACTTGGGGGCACTGTTAAACCTTGTTGAGCATACAACGCATTTGATCCATAAAGAAACCATGCTTGCGGGCAACGTTAAGGCATAATGAGATGGTGCAACGGTAGCAGCAGCAGTGCTATCGGTAGCAAGCGGTACCGATGTATGTAGCTGTCGTTCAGTAATGCATGCAGTAGCCGCACCAGCAGCACAGCTAAGCGCGCATGCTGTTGTTCTCTTCATATGAACAAGTCTATCTGCTGAACAGTGAACAGATTGCGACTCTGTTGTTTAGCTGTTGTTGCTTTTGGTTGGTGGTGTGTGTGTCTGCTTGCTTCAAGTCCAACAAAACAAACAAACAAACAACACCAAACACTGTCCATTACAAAGTGTTTACAGTAGACAACACAGCTTGTTACATATGTATGTGAGCGCAATGAATGCATTGTGTGCTAATAAGAGCTAGTGTCTGTAATGACACCAGTACCAAGATAGTGCCAGTTGATTGCAAATTGATTTCCGGTGCTGATTGATTGAATGATGTTTTGATTGGTGCTGCTGTTGAAGGTTGTGAGCGTTGCTATCTGCGACTAACACATATACTATTGCCAGTAGCATGCGCGTAGCGTTCGTTCCCTGTCATAATAGCTACTACTATTGCTAATTTGTTATCATGCCCTGTATAACTTGCATACTGTTATGAGTATTGTATGCAGCGTTATCATCCTTTCGGGCTATAACTACAGTACCAGTTGGTGTAGTGCTCACATGTATGAAATCGTATAGTTTACTCTCTAGTTTTTTGGTAAGACTTACTGGTGTGTGCTCTTTTGCTCTGGTGTGTGTCTCCTGTAATGATAACAGCAATACAGCAACAACGAAAGGTTCAGTATACTGCGATGTTTCACATGACATCTTTGCATGCACAGCGCAGTGTGCATGCAGTGTAAGTATGCGCTATATAGCATGCAAGATATGAACTTGTGTGTGCTACTGACCTGTGTTCAACGGTTGGTGTAACGATAATATAGCAATGGTATAGATGATTACTTTAAGTCTTGATAGTGATTGATGGTGTTCTTTCAATTGCGCTGTGTATGATGTTCTACTGTGAAATAGCTACAGGCTAAAGAAAGCCTGCTGTGTGAACAAAAAATTTAAAATGGATAGTACACGCAACGCATATTAGTAAATGTGTGCTTGAATAGAGCATATTTGGATAATAATATGAACACAGCAGCCATCAACAGCTGTCGATCAAAGTCGCATATTGTACAGTTTGATTGGAAGCTTTCCACAAGCGTATATGTACTGTAGTTACCATGTATATACCTTAATGATGTACTTTGGTGTGCCCTCAGCTGCGCACTGTACTAAAGCCAGCACCGTTCTTATGGTTGCTTTGTTAATATTACTATATACCTCATACATCATTAACATCACTCTACAGTCGCTCATGCCAGTAAATTGCTGTTGTTGATAACAATCACTGCTTGCAGACTCGAAGCACCAGTAGTGATACTGCCCATGTTATAGTTTAAACCTTTGATCATCATGAGCAATTGATACTACTCAATAATCCACCACAATGCTGATGTTTGCTGTACTACCACCAGACTGCTCAATTCCAGCACAAACACATACACACTGTGCATTACCAAGGATGGTTTTCGCTACTAGTACTGCCACTGTAACCTAGTACTAGGCTAGCAGTAGTGACAGTAGTAGAGCAAAACCGAGATAGCAGAGGCTCCCATGCGAGAGAGACCAGCTGCATTAATAGGTAATGGTAGTGTGTATGTGCTGATAGTGCTGATGCACTGAAGTACCATCATACAGTAACGTGTTGCTGTTACTGTTGTTGTATGAGTAGTCTCAGTAGTGGATAGTAGTGGCAGTATCGGTGTTGTCATTGCTGTGATCGATGATTAGCTCAACTGCTGTTACGCCAAGTATCGCCAGACCATTGTTAGCGTTTATAAGCCTTATGTACATAGTACATTCACATGTACCAATTACATATGCTGACACGTATTGCACTGTTGTAGTTACAGATCACTGTTGTAATGATGGTACTAACAACCAGGACCACTGTTGTACTGATGGTACTAACAACCTGTTGGTGTGATGTGTATAGCAAGCAATGTATCAACATATGATAGATGTTAGAACCGTTACAATCCACACATGCAGATGCTATACGCTCAACGCTATGCACACATGTGAGACAAGCAGTGTAAGCACTTGTGTTTCAATATGGTAATGCTAATACGATTGCCAGACGAAAGCATGTGTGTGACAACACAAGCAATTAGGTGTACACATACCATGCTTTTGAATTGTACTATTACACGCCATCACCAAATGTACTAAGAGTATCATATGTACAGCATACACTCTTGATTGCTTTTGATAATAATAACAGTAGCTGTTGCTGTTTGCTACTGCTGTAACCACTGCTCTACAATCACACAGCTTATAGCTATTTGCTGGTGATACCAAAGTTAGCTGAATTCGTTGTGTAACTTTTCATGTTAAAACTAAGTACCACCATTTCTCATCTGTTGATATGAGCATAGTAACATGCATTAGATTCGTGTTAGAGCAATTACACTTCATGCATGTAGATTCTATATGCAACAAATATAGCGCATGCAGTGCTGACAAGAGGTGATTCTACAGCGGCAGTACTTACTGTTATCAAAATTATAAGCATGTAAACGTTAGGTGATCGTGTAATGAATAGTGTATGTCCATACCTGTTAGTATAGGTGTTTACTGCTACCTATTGCTGTTTTCTCAAAACCAAATCACCATAACACACCAAATTCGCTTTGTATCCTATTGTTCAGATGCAACAATCATCTTGAATTGCTGACAATACTGTTGTAAGTGACTTGCTGAGAATTAGTGGCGCATGTGCTCACCAAACTGAATGCTAGCTATTGAGTCTTGATAACTATAGCTCCTGTTGCATGTGTGCATATAAGTGTCAGCATGCGAAGATTAGTATGATCGAGCATAGTTAACGCACGTAGCAGTAGCCTTTATAGGGGGCTACATGCTGAAGCCATGTGTATAAGTGAATTGAAACGACATGTAGCAGTGTTTGAGCATTACCTTCGAGGGTATTGTTGCCGTAGAGTATATACACAACGCAGTGATATGTAGTACTTGGCGCATTTTGTTCAGGCCTTGCCAATGCACACTACACATAGCTGCTGTGCAGTGTTGCTGCATACCCTATTATGATAGCAATTCTGAAAAGTGTGTGTAGCCATGGTATCACGTGCCTACTTTTAGCATCAAGCCAGGCTGTTACTGCCTATAGTCAAAGCTGTTATTGACTGTTTTGCTGTTGACCTGTCGATGTGATATGTATTGCAATGTACGAAAACAAACTGGTATCAGCGCCGTCACAGTTCATATATGCAGATGCTGTTCAGACACATGTAACAAGCTGTGTAAGCACTTGTGTTTCAGACGAAAGCATGTGTGCGTATATATATACAGTATACGTATAGCATCATGTATTACCTGTTATCACCACCACTCTGTATACTACCTTCTGCACTCACAACGGTTGCAAACAAGTTGTCGTATTACAAGCTGGAGCGCCTCTGCTCATACTGCGTTCAGTAACACTGCTGACTGCTGCGACTATAGGATGCTTAGTACCATCAGCATCACTACGCACACAAGCAAAAGTCGTGAGTGTAACTGTTGTGACTGTTCAACCTACCACCAGCAGCTGTATGGCTATGTGGCGTTACTGCTGGTGTTGCTTGTAAATGATTGTTAGCTGCAGCAGTAGATCATCGAGTGTACTGATTGTTGCCAGTGGCCATGTTTGTTTCATTCAACATAACAATTCAATAGTACCTGTGGTGCAGTGCAAGGTTTTGATAGGGAATGTGTACAGACATTGTCACGAAGGTTGTGTCAGTAAGCAAAGCGAACGATAACATAAGTATGAATGTTTTGTACTGCAAAGCAAATTAAACAAGTGACATTATCATACCACAAAGTCGCTATGATTCTATCTACATGCAGTATACAACATGCTATGATATGTGTATGTGTATGTGTTCATGTGAAAGTATGATGTCTTACCTGTTTAGGATTATGCGCAATAGGTGAACCGTTCATGTGACA
>AXNI01018220.1:0-10535 GCA_000498555.1 Heterococcus sp. DN1 | reverse complement strand
TTGTTCACCAGTACATACAGTGCATCTAAGCGCGGCTGTGTACGTGTACATCACCGCAGTGCAGCTGCTGCATACAGAAAGCAATCCCATAGTAGTTTGTACACACTGCTGATGCAGCAAGTTTGCGTAGTGTCAATAGCGACCATTACACAATGTGACTTGAACATCAACAGAAGCATTCAGCACACATGCTCGGTTGGTACCGTACTATGCTAACGATCTCTCTGTGTCTATGCACACAGGTTTTTTAAGCGGCAGAGCTGGTGTGAGGCGGAGAGAGCTTGGCCGTTTAAAGTGGGGCGTTGGCAAACTGATAGCACATGCACCTATCACACCTGTTGTCATACCACTGTACCACACTGGCATGCAGAGTGTTGTGCCACTGCACCCTATCTCTCACAAGGTGAGAGAGCAACTGCTGCGTTCCTTTCGGTGCATATAGCACACATGCTAAGCAGCGCAGCAATAGTATGTTTGCTCTACAGTCAATACCTCAAGTGTGTGTGCGTATGCTTGCAGCTATACTCATGACCTGCCTGCATTTACAGCTTTATGCAGCGCTCGCAGTTCTAAGCACTACTACTTTCAGTACAGAGCGCTCTGAGGCTAGCGGAAGGTGTGCCTGGTGCTGCGCAGCAGCAGCCAAGTGTAAGCACTGCAGCAACTGTCTTGTCTGGCAACAGCTGCAGCATGTTGCCAAACATGCTGTGCTAAGTTGTGTACACGTGTGCTCGTGCAAGTGCGGGGTCTTACAGCGCCTTCTGCATAGACATACTAGTCACATATTGTACACAGCCACTCACGCCTTGACAGCGGCCACAGCACATAAAACAGCTACGTGAGGACCAAGGACGTCTTTGTAGGCTGGGATGAGCTTGCCATGTTCGACCTTGATTCTTGTGTATCCATTCATATTGCTGCAGCCATTGCCTAGACTCTAATGGATTGAGCACTCCTTTGAACAGCGTGCACACTAGCGCTACTGTTCTTCAGTGCAGTCAACTAATTGCTATTGTCTGTCACTACTACTACTGCTGCACATACAATCAATATTAACAGCTGTTGTCAGCAGTGCCAGGCAGTGGCCACACAGTTACAGTGAGGTGCGGCCCTGAGCTGCACTTCACAGACCTTATCACAGCGCATGAGCAGCGCCACGGCAAGCTCAGGCCAGCTGGCGCACCAGTGACTGCCACAAGTGAAACTATCAGTAGTAGTGAAACTGCTGGTGCAGTACCGGCTGCTGGAGCATCTTCAAAGCTGATAAGCAGTAGCAATAGCAGCGGCAGCAGTAGCAATAGCAGCAGTAGTGGTAGCACAGACTTGCAGTGTGACCTGGCGCAGCAGAGCACTGTTGATGAGCGCAGGCTGTACAGTGCTATTGCACGCAGGCTCGAGGTGAGTGCAGTGTCTTGACAGTGAAACACTCTTACGCATATGTGGAGTTTTTTTTTGTTTTTTAAGGTAGTCTGGTCTCTTCAAAGCGCGTGTAGCGCACACGCTTGTAAATACAGCTGCTTTGCGCTGCTGATACTATGCAAGTAGTGCAGTCAGCACATCGCTAGTCAGGTGCGCCAGTACGGCACAACGTCAGCATCACAGTGAGCAATGTCCTGTGCTTATCACTGCTACAAACCACCACTGCTATCACTACTGCTGCTGCAAACAGACTGCACTGCTGGCGCTAGAGGCAGATGCAAGAGCTGACCTTGGTGATCAGTACCCTGGACTACCACGGCAAACACGGGAAGGAGAATGGGCAAACAGTATAGACCCTGAAACTGGCATGGTAAGCTTAAGCTATTAACAATGCTAGTAGCTTTTCTGTTTGGGGTATGAGTGCTGTTACAGTGCAAACAGCAGTAGCTAGCAGTTTTGACAGCCATAAACAGTAGCAGCTATCCTATTGTGTTTCAGTATAGCTACTATCAGTAGCTGGCAGCGCGTGTACTTGCTGTGCTTTTAGTGTTAGTGTTATGCATGTCTGTGTGCTCTATGTGCGCACAGCGCCTTGTATCGTGAAGAGGTAGCAGTCCAATGTAGCAGTACTGGTAGGCTGCTTGTGTTACTGTGTACACCGTCGCAGTGTGCGCTCATTACAGCGTAGTGGCCGCAGTATATATTGCAACGCAGCGCTTGGTAGCTGCAAGGTTTGCAACCATTGTTTTACGCTTGCAACAACCTGACTGATTATTGCGCGATGTTGTGTCACAACTGCAGGTCATTGGTGCGAACTTGAAGGGCGATCCTTGAGTACAAGCTTATGTGTACTGTCATGCACAGCTTGATAGCAGTAACGAGGGCTTTCCGTTGGTTGGAACTCATCAGTTCCAGACAACTTGCAATCGGTGTTGATGTGGAGTGTTCATTTTTGGTGTGTCTGTGATCTAGTACAGCGAGCGTCCTGGTATATACGTGTCAGTAGCGAAGTCAACAGTGTGCGCTGCAGCAGCCGCAGCGGCAGCAGTGCGCACTTCTGTGAAGATGTACATATAGGATTTGTCTCGAACAACGATTACTCCTTGCTTGTTCGTGCTTGCTTGGGGTGTGTTTGGTTGTCAGTGCTTATCAATTGATTGCAATGCTAGAAAAGCCACAGCAACAGCAGTACCAAACGCACATGACATCGCATCAGGCAAAGCGCAAAGCAAAATTGGAAATCAGCTTGAGTGCTGTTTGAGCTGCACAATTCTAACAACTGAGGTAGTTCATATCTGATCATTGTGTGCGCCACGTGGTGTGTAGTATGGACAACTGCCTGCTGCTGAATCTACTGCATGTGGCATTATGCACCGATAATGACACTATGACTGATGCAATGATCATCACTAGTGCGAAGCGCTTCTGTACATTGCTATGCACTGATGACACTATGTGCTTATGTTAGGCTGCCTGCTTAGTATGGAAGAGTCTTGTACATGCCTACATACTGAAAGTACTGTGTGCCCTTGCTGCGCTCACCTCCTACTTTCACCTCGCTGTTGCAGAAGTACACACACTGCAGCTGACTGTCGTCAACAAGCAGTGGCCTGACTGCAGCAGGGTCTCTTGGCAAGTACACATGACCTGAGAACTTGCTCTGTCTAGAGCCCTGGTGCACTGCCCCTTGCACTGTGTAGCCGTAGTGAGCCGGTCCATGCGCGCCACTGCTGGTGCGACTACCAGCATCGGCATTGAGCTCTATTGTCCATTTGTTCAGGTCCCGTCCTGTGGCCTTATCTGTGAGAGTGATCTCAAGGGTGAGCTCTACGCAGCGCTTGGAGGCGTTGATGTTGTGAAAGTCTTTTGGAACAAGCTCCTGCACGATGAACAGAGGAGAAGATGACCCGCTTGACATGCCAAAGATCTTGGTGCAGCACCTCTCTACGCAAGCTCTAAGCTGCTTCGCGCCGTTGGCATTGTCAGAGCAGGTAGGGTTGTACTTGGGGTCCTCTTTGCCACCTATGATAGGACATGAGGGAGGTGGACAGCGCTGACTGTGAGCATCTGAGCAGCAGGCAAACGCTTCCGTTGGAAGACAAGGCTCGTTGTGAGCATCGATAAGCAGCAAGCAAACGCTTCAAAATGCGAGCTCACCTTTTGCTGTCGTCCCTTCACGCAGCCATTGAAGCATGCTAGCCATGTTCAGAAAGCTGATGCAGGTTGTGGTTGTTAGTACTAACCAACACGCTCATTGTAGGGTGCAGCTCGCAGAATCTTGTAGGATTTTGCAGACATTTCCTGCACTGAGCAGAGTTCAGTTCAATTGTGTTTCGAACAAGACTGGAAAAGTGTGCATGGCGATGAAGCAGCAGCTGCAATCACGATACGAAACTAGACCCGCTGAAAGCGATGCAGCTGCGCACTGCTGCACTCAAACACAACCGAACGTTTCAAAAACCGTTAAGTGCAGGAAAGCGAAAATTACGCTGAGGCAGTCTTTGTAGCTATGCTATGGCGTGTGGCATTTGCCTGTTTGCTGCTACATCAAGCTCGAGCGTTTGTGCTGCAGCCAACGTCAAGTTTGCAGATCAAACATGTTTGCAAACATGCAGTGCAGCGAGGTGTGCAGCCGCTGAGCATGGCTACAGAAGAACCGCCGCCCAGCAAAGACATCGTTGAACGTATCTTCGGGTAAGGTCACATGTTTCAAATGTGCAAAACAGCAAACGATAGGTCTGTGATGATACACTACTAGTAAGTAGTGCTTGCTTTGTTGATTACACTACGCTGTGCAACACTACATGCTGCACAGCAAACCGTACGCTCTTTGATGACTGCAGCTGAAACACTGATAGTCAAGCTGTGTTTGCTCGCTCGTGTGCTGCTGGCCTTGCAGTTTCTTCTTTGGGCAGCAAGCACTGGACGACCCAGAGCCCAATGGTTTGAGGCGTATGACTATAGAGAACTTCCCTGATCAGTACCCCGCTACTAAGGACAGATGGGCTGCACTGCTGCCTAGTGACAGCAAAGACGCAGCCTTGATACGACCAGGTAAAAATGTATACCATATGTCTATTGTTGAAGAGTGCTATGCTTATGCTGCAATAATCGCATCAAATCAACTGTGCTTGCTGTAATCATTGTAGCTACGCAGCAGTAGCTGTATCAGACTGCGACCAGCTACGTTTCTACTGAACACTGTATGCAGTAAACAGCTTAGCTATGCAGCAGTGCTAGCTTTATCAGATCACAAGCAGCTCATAGCAGCTATACACACTTCCTGTTGCACTACCTACTCTGTGCAGTGCTAGCGCAGACAATGCTGGAGACGCGTGCTCTGAAGTGCGTGTATGACTCAAACAAGGATGGCTGGACCCCTGCAGCATTTCACAAAGGTGTAGACAAGAAAGGCCCTGGTGTCATACTAGCGCGCACTAAGAGCGGTGCTGTTGTTGGCGGCTACAACCCTAAAGGGTGAGTAAAAGTGTTGTAAATCTGTTGACTAGAGTCTACATATGACAGTAGATAGTAGGCTGTGTTGCTGAATATGATACTGCTGCAGTGCTCTCTTGCCTCACTTGCTTCGAAAAGCAATGTGTGTGTGTATGTGTGTACATGATGCGGCTGTGCTGTACGACGCTACAGCGTAGTGTATCTCTCAACGTCTGTAATCTGTGCTGACATGAGCTTTGTGCTTACTGTGAGTCAGGTGGGTAGGGGAGAGCGAATATAGGCCTGGAATTTCAGCTTTTCTGTTCACTTGGCGAGACGGCAACACGCAGGTAAAGCTCATTGTGATGCCACTTCTTGTTGTATTTGATCTGCGCAAAGAGTACGGCCGCCTGTACTATGTATGTCCACTTAATCGTGCTTTTAAAATAATCGCTGGTATTAAAACCTAACTGCAGTTCGTTGCAGCACCTATGTAGCAGTGACATGTTACCACTGTGTAGTACCTAAGATGTCAACACTGCAGTAGACAAAACTGAGTATACGTTGCTGTACAAATCACTGCTACTGTCTGTAAAAGGTGAACCCAATCAAGCTGCGTAAGATAGGGGGAGCAGGGCTAGCAGTGGTCGACTATGCACGCACAGGCCCTTACTTTGGCAGTGATGGCTTCTGTGTGCCACTTGACAAGGCCTCAGACACAAGGGTAGGCATGAGCAAGCTAGGCAGCTACTATGAGCGCATGCCTGATGGCAGCAACACTATCTTCCCTAAGACAGATGGGGGCCGAACACAGGTACACTAGCACAATATAAACTACTATATACGCATACTAGTGCGACGGTGTGTGATTCGGTTGAGGCACATATATGTGAGGGTAGTCGCACCAACACAGTGTAACCATACACATCACTGGGTTACTGTGTGCAGTGTAGCTGTAGCGTAGTAGCATGTACAGTTGATTAAAATGGTCGTAGTGCAATTACGGACTGTGAGCTGGTAGCACGTACGCTAGACGTTTGCTTGCAGCAACATGTGTCTGTGTCCATGCAGTGATGCTCGTTCTGTTAGTAGTCATAAGCGTCTAATGTGCAGTCGTAACTTGTGTGCTTATGATGTGCCACTGGCACTAGTTGAGTGGTAGCAGTAACAGTCAGTATCAGTAGCTCGTTAAATTAACGTACTAGCATTGTTGACTGGCGTGTCATATGTTATGTTAACGAATGCATAGGTGTGCCAACTACTTCTTAACTCAACTACGACAGCGTACTTGCCATTGCTCTGCTCTGTTGTGCGCGTGCAGTTGACGGAAGTGAAAGCCTTCACTGGAGTGTACGCTAAGGGAGAGTTCATACCGTTTGATGACATTATTCCTTTCAGTTTGACGTAAAAGCGGTGTGTGTGAGCACACTGCAGCCATCTGGCGTAGCACTTTTACTAGGTTTAATAGATAGGATACAGCCACTTAGCGCACGTCCCATTTGGTATAGAATAGACGCTGTTAAGCAGGGTGTACAGCATATATAATACACTAGTTTTGATGCTGACCGCATGTGTACTGCAGCGAGTGTACGATGCTCTGTTCGTTTGCTAGCGCTGTGGTGTTGATGCTGTTTGTGTTTGCGAGCTCGGATGTGGGTCATGAGCGTAGCTTTACTTGCAATACCATAAAATACACGCACAAAGGCGCTGCCAGTGACGCAAGCCAAACACAGCAACAACAGGCAACAGCAGCCGAGGCAAGCAACGCTATGTTTTTGAAAGTGGTGGAGTTCTTAGAAGCATTGCTGCAGTGTATGAGTATGCACAGAGTGAACACTTCACGGTAGTAGAGTACACGTGTGTGCAGCACAGTCCTACATTACACACAGTAGTAGTACTCTCTCTTTGCTTGCACAATTGCTGCTGCCACAATGCACACAGCTAAGCGAAGCAATCTCTCTCTAAACTCTACTGATTGTAATATGCACACACGCTGCTTTGCTGCTGTCAATAAACTCGTCCAAAGAAACAAAGTATACAGGACTTTTATCCACAAAGGCAGTAGTAGCGGTCCCTGTAAGTGTTGCTGGAGTATAGTAGCTCTTGCATGGTAGCAGTACTGGTAGTACTAAGCAGTGGCACTAGTAGCAGTACTGGATGCACTGATCAGTGACAGTGGTAGCACTAATGGTAGTAGCTGCAAGACTAGTAGTTTACTAATAGTAGCAGCTGCGAAAGTAGTAGTTTACTGGTAATGCTAGCTGTACAACTGCTGCACATGCTCTCTGCCACTGCTCAGAAATGCGCCTTCAAGCAGTTACACCACTGCTGCTGTGACTCGCTACACCACTGCTCAGATGCGAAAGACGCTGCTGCTGGTGCCAGCAATGGCTGCAGCCGCACTGGCGTAGGCGCTGTCAATAGCAGCCACGGGATCAGGGCTGGGCACAGTGCCATTGACTGTAGCATCAAGCAGCAGCGCATCATCGTCAAACAGAGGTGAATCAAAGGCCAGTGCAGCGTCATCGCCGTCATCGAAGGCCTGCTGCAGCGCTGCAAGCAGGTCATCGCTGGCGAAGTCTGCTGCGATGCCCCGCAGCTCAGACTCCAGCTCGCAGTCGCTCTTGCTGCCTGTGTCCTCCTCTTGCTCATCGCGCAGCATAGCATCGCTGTCATCAGCGGTAGCAGCGCACTCAGCGCTGCCGCAGTCTCCATCGCAGTAGCCGCCTTCCTCGTGGCCTCTGCAACCGTCGCTAGTAGCAGTGCCGCTGTCAGTGCCGTAGTCTGTGGTGCTGCTGCTGCTGTGAGTGAAGGATGCTGTAGAGCTGTGGGAGTTAGCTCTGTCCTCTGCTGTCAGACTGAACTCCTGCTTAGCGCTGCTGTTGATGCTGCTGCTGTTAGTGAAGTCACAGCCAAGGCCAGCAGTCTTCCACGCTGGGCCTGCAGTGCAGTGCAGTACAGTGCAATACAGCGTAGTAGAAGTAGTGTGTGTGTGTCAGTAGGATGAAGAGCACACATCTGCAACACTAGCATCCCAGAGATGCTATGCGCAATAAGAGGCTGTGCAGTGTCTTAGCTACAAGCACTTGCATCACTGTTGCGCGAGTTCGATGACACTACAATCACTGTACAATACACAAGCACAGCGTACTGCAGTTTGGCTTGCTCAGCTACTACAAGACATAAGAGTGTTTGAATGCGTACGGTGTAAGCATAAAGATCAGCACTGACCTTTAGTCTCAATGGAGTGCTCTCCAGTGATGATAGCATCAAGCTCACAGCTGCCAGGCATGTCACTGTACCGTGCACAGTCACAGGCACACCTGTTTACATAGCAATATACACAGCAGCAGCAGCAGCAGCAGCAGCAACAACAGTACTGATGAGTGATCTGCAGAGCAGCAGCTAGCGCCAAGCATGTGTTGATAGAGGCTGCGCTGTCTGTGCTGATACTGATACTGCTATACACTTCTTGTAGTGGTGGTGACAGCAATCACATCACTATTATGCGTAAGGCTGCTAGCAGATTAACTAATACATGAAGGCAAACTCAGTAGTACAATCACTACAATAACTGACAGTGCAGCCACTACCGATAGAGCGCTGCAATGTCGCAGCTGTAACACTGCACTTTAGTGGCGTTAGTACAGTAACTGGAAAATCACCTTGCAGCTACAACAGCAGCGCCCTCCCTGTCTTCCTCCTCCTGCCAGCCCACAGGCGTAGTCAGTGGAAAGGGGGACGCGCCACTGCTGCTACCAAACTGTGACTCGCCATCTGCTGCTGCTGCTGCTGCTGCATCGCTTCTAGCACAGGCTGCGCTGCCGCTTGCAGCACTGCTACCGCTGCTGCTGCTGCCAGCGATGTCGCTGCTGCTGCTGCCAGCCCGCGTGAACACGTGCATGTGCTTGAAGATGTAGTTTGAGTGCTGCTGTGACTCGCCATCATGCAGTGGCACGTCACTTGCTGCTGCTGCTGCTGCTGCTGCTTTTTCTCTGTCTCGCAGCACTCTGTGCACTGCAGCGCACCTGTACTGCCTGCACAGGCACAGCGCTCTGTGGCCGTCTGCAGGTGGTACAAGATTACATGCATGAATACAAGTACACACACGTCAGTATGGCAAGATATGAGCAGCATGATGTGTAGCGCTTACAGCGAGGAGCTCGTTGCTGCGAGAGGTAGCAGCGCGTTAGCTGCAGCAGTGCACATCATGACCGCTACATAGCATTGTTAACAATACTGATGCAATGCACACATGGCGATAGTGCTGCTGTACCAGCTGCTGGGCAGTGTGACGTACACGAAACATACATAAAGGTGTGAATACTGCAATGTGTGTGTACCTGAAGGGTGTGCAGGTAGTTGCTTGTGGCCGTCTCGCAGGCTTAGGTTGTTGTACGCTCTCACCTGCACCAAACAGACCGCAGTAAAACATCAGATTGCAGCACAAAGATCAGCAGCTGTGAGCGCAGCAGTAGCGCACACAATCTGGTTTCGATACAGATCACTGCAAGTAACGGCAGCTGTGATGGCGTGTGTAGCGCTTGCATGCGCAGATGCTACAAGCAACAGGCACTGCACACTGCCACGTAGCACACAAAACGAAACACGTCACCGCTGACGTGGCACTTTTAAAATAAAAGTAAAGTGTGACGGACCACTCTGATGTAAGCATCATCTCTCTGACCACTGGACGCCAGCAGCCCAGACACTAAGTGTATGTTGTGGGTCCAGCCAGGGAAGGTCATCAGCCCTGGGATCTGCGTCACTATGCGCACTATGCCGTCTAGAGCCTGTTGTGTTGTGGTACATGCGTGCGTGCACAAAACAGTGCAGTGCTGCATGAGTGAAACCCTATGATCACTTGCTAGGCTGTTGCTGCTACAGTGCGCGCTCTGCAAAACAGTGCAGCCTACAGGCACTGCATCTGTGCAGGCTAGTCTATCAGCTGCCGGTGCGTACTGCTATAAACTAAGAGCGTGTTCGGCAGAGCAGCAGCGGCTGTGGACAGTGATACAGAGCAAGCTCAGCGCGCTCACAACCGCTTAACACGTACCAAGCAGCAGCATCTGACTGCACTACTGTTTGACACATAACAGCAGCATCGTGCAGCTGCGTGTGCATGACAGTTGTAACACACGATGCAACTGTCACAGCCTATGACCTTAACACTATCATTGATGTGCAAAAGTGCGGTGTGTGTGTAACTGTGACAGCAAGCAGCTCACCTTCAAGCACTCAGCGTCTCTGCCAAGAGCCAGCTTGATGAAGGCAGCAGCCAGTAGCAGCTTAAGGCTCTGCACACTGCCCTTTGACATGAAGCCAGGGCCTAGGCAGTTGAACAGTCGTGTGGTCATCTCATCTAGACGCACTGCTGCTGCTGCTGCTGCTTCAGCTCTGTCGCCCCTCACGATGGTGCACATGAGCTGGAACACTCTGTACTCTACGTGCATGCACACCTGCGCGCAGTGTCGATTGCAGTACAGTGTGTTGCAGTGTAGTGTGCGTGAACACTAGCATAGAGTGTAAGAGACTAGCTCATTGCTGAAGTGCTGCATACATGAAGTGGTGTTGTAGCAGTCAATGCCTAGCGGCGCTTCTCTCACTAGCAGCAGGTCAATGGTAGCAATAGCAGTAGTGGTGGTAGGCTTAAGAACTGCCAGTTGCGACAAACTGATTAG